>JAUCMU010000042.1:10619698-10631492 GCA_032275025.1 Enteromius treurensis | reverse complement strand
TTCTACAACTTTCTCCCATCTCCTGACTGCATCTCTGGAGCTCAGCCACAGTGATCTTTGGGTTTTTCTTTACCTCTTTCAACAAGGCTCTTCTCCTCCAATAGCTCAGTTTGGCTGGACGCAAGCTCTAGGATGGGTTCTGGTCATCCCAAACATCTTCCATTTATGGAGGCCACTGTGCTCTTAGGAACCTTAAGTGCAGCAGCAATTTTTTGGTAACCTTGGCCAGATCTGTGCCCTGCCACAATTTCTTCTCTGAGCTCTTCAGGCAGTTCCTTTGACCTCATGATTCTCATTTGCCCTGACATGCATTGTGACCTGTAAGGTCTTAAATAGACAGGTGTGTGGCTTTCCTAATCAAGTCCAACCAGTATAATCAAACACAGCTGGACTCAAATGCACAAAGTTTTATTGCACATAAAGGCTTCCCAATACACTTACTGTATATTATTATCAAGCACGCTCTACAAGAATCATGTCTGTCTCCTGTCTTTCTGTCTCATATTAAGTAGTTGCCCATGTTGGTGAACTGGGGCCTGGTTGTATATTACCTTGTCAGCTGGTACTCATTTCATAGTTAACATTACCACTCCATCTCAAGATATTCTGCTTTCCAGGATTTTCTTCATCTCCAGAGAAAAAGACCGGAGCAGATTTATATTAGGTATAAATCTAATTACAATACATTTTGGAATTCAGTTTTTTAATTTTCTTTCTTTTTTGAACAAAAAATATTTGCATTAAACATTCATAAAGCTTAATAACATTATGGTTAAACCACTGATGATTTAAACAATGTCCTTATACCTTTCTGGGCCTTTCCGAAGATGAATGGAGCTACAGTAGGTCTGGTTGGAAACTGCATGAAGGTGAGTAATTAATGACAGAATTAAAATGTGAACTATTTCTTTAAATTTTCAGCTTGTAACTTGGCAAACTACACTTTCAAAAGTAGAATTCCCAGTACCACCTACTGTACTCTATATCTATGGATAATCTCAAAATGTAAAAAGTTTTATAGCTGTGATGCTTAGAGCAGAAGAGACAAGCCTCCGCCAATGCTTTATCTCTCTCCAAGAGCAAAAGAGGCTCTCTAGACCTGGAGTATTGGATTATTTGAGAGCGATTCAAACACGCACACACACTACTCTCAGTGCTAAGAGTATAGGCACTTCCTGCCAAAATGAGCAAGCAACACTACTATGCAAGTTTGCAACCTTAAACTGGCACTCTATGATAATAACCCCTGATGTGAACATTATCATATGGCCTCTTAATCCCATCAAAACCTTCATGATAGCCACAAACAGGGGATTAGAGATGAGGAAAGAGTTGAAAGTGTGACCACGAAGGGATTACATTCCATCCAATCTCTTAGTTTTAGTGCTGAAGACACCAATAAAAGACACACCGCCATCAGAGATCTGTTGCTTCAGTGGAGGACTGAAACAATCCCATGGGTCCCAGCGGGAGGGAGACTGAATGAGCAATTACACATAATAAATAAATGCACAGTGGAGTACACATAAAGCATTTCTGTGTAAATTAGCGCAGTTTTGTGGCGGATAGCTGAGGGATGGAAGTATGTATTGGTACTTAGCTGAGTCTCTTGGGTCAGCAGCTCGTGCTGTTGCTGACAGGGCTTTGCAGAGAAAAAAAAAAACCACACACACACACATAAACACACACTAACAGCTGGAACAGATGCTACTCACCGTTTTACCTCATACACTGCTGATGTAGACCTTCGTGCATCTACACACACTACCCTGGCAGACTCAAACGCATATAAGCCAAGCAAATTCATCCTGCACCAAATAGGCTCTATCATGGGATAAACACTCGGCAGGTTGGCGCTTTCAAACTGGGACAAACACCCTCCAGGCACATTCAACTTGACATAAACAAACACCACCACTGTGGAAATCGAACCAAATGGCTACTAAGCACAGAATGAAAAAAACGAGGGAAGAAGGAAGACATTAAATTAGGATATACACTGTAGGCGAGCGGTACATCACAACAAGTAGGCCACGGTTCGGGCGTTTTCAAACCCCCACAGAACAGTACAGTCCGGGTCGTACGATGCTGTGCTCTCAACGTTTCAATCATGTGTTGATAATATTATGAAAATGATTTGTTTATCCACCCGGGCTTTGTGCGAGTAATTGAGTGTACCGTGTAAGTCTCCAAAGAAATCCATCCATATTCATCGCCCTCAATGTAGGTTTATTGATTTATTTCTGAGATACAATTGTGAATGATATTTCCCACATTTCCTGCATGATTTATTGGAATTTCAACGTAGATGCTTGAGTCTGAGTTCCGTTTGAAAGAGCATACAGTACATATTCTTTTAATGCTTAACTGAAGGCCAAGCCACAAAAGACGCATTTTGGTACTGGTCGGGAGGGGTTTTTCCCCTCGGTCTCGGTGGAAAACAACATCACTTCAAAGGTGGAAACAACATGCATGAAAGGCCTTCAACAATGTGAGAACCCATCAATTATTCTCCACATAGGGTAGCGCAATAAACCGGGAGTTCCTTTGTGAGCCTGAAAGCTGTTTTACAGAGCAAATGTATCTGTGTTTCCTACAGCCTATTATTGTGGAGTGACTCACCCGCTGGTGACTTCGCAGAAGCTCACAGGAACAATCAGAAGATATTCAAGTGCAGCCTTCTACAATCGAAGGCATCTCAAAATGTCCATAAAATAGGTTATTTTATCTGTGCATACCAGTTTTGGGGTCGACGGAGAAGAAAGGCTGTCCTTGGAGAATGCTGTAGACGATCTTGGCGCTGTTTCCGTAGGTGGGATCGTCGGCATCTGTGGCAGTGATCTGGAATACCGATGTTCCTGGACATAAAAAATAGGTCAGAGTTAAACTACTAAAATTATTCACATGCTCAGATTTGCATTCATCCTCATTAATGCATGCCATAAGCATTCTCTGACAGAGGCAGTACTCATATTGCTAATTCAAGTGATTCATCTCATGCCTCCTTGACCTGTGCCAGGTTGAATTCACCTGCCATGAGCCTCTCTCCTCCAAGCTTTAAAGCATCTAATGCTATTACGAAGTGTGTGGGGCTTGGATGGTGGCGATAACGCTGCTCTAGCCTGAGACACATTTGCAGTTTAAGAAAAAACACAAACACAACAGATTGAAGGCACCAGGCTATAGAATACTCTCTCTTGAAAGGCCAGAGGCCCTCAACCAGCTTATAAGGCTCTATCTGTATTAGTCGTGATTAATTCATCACACCTTGATAAAGTGGAGTCAGAGAGTTCGCCAGCTCACTGCTGGTGTTTGTTTTGTATCCAAAACTTGGAAGTGCACAAATAATGACTTGAGGATAATAACAGGCCAAAAAAAAGATAATTATTTAACATAAAACAAAGCAATATTTCTAATGAATATATCTAAAATTATAAAGCAATATCATGCCTATGAAGCAAATATAATTAAAGTGAGAAACTTATGATTGAAAACGTTCATAATGTGGTTTGAAGTTTAATTGTCTGCTTGTATCTATTATTTATCTAAAATACTGAAAAGAATTTACGCTCTAGATCATTCCTTATCATCATAACTGTTAATAATAAGATTTGAATATAAATCAAAATATAAAAATATTTATTTTAAAGTGTTTAAAGTTACAGTTTAATAATAAAGTGATATATTAAAGTTTGATATATCACTATTTAATAATAGTGAATAACAGTTTACACAGTTTCTACTGTATTCTACTGACCAAAGCATTTAAAAAGAGGATCTAAAAATAGGGTTTAGCCTAAGTCAGGATGAGGCCATAGTTCAAATGGGACATTTAAGTAATTTTTTCATCATAATTGCCTTCTGTTTATGTTACAGTTTTAATGACTCAAAATGATTTTTAAAGTCTCATTGAGGGCATGAGAGCAAATAAAAGTGATGAAGGAGAGCGACTCAAGGCCAGAAGTGAGAAATAAACCCTGCCCTTACCCTAGCTGTGCCCGGAGGGGAACAGGTTGCGAGGAATGATCATTTCACAGCTCTTTGGCCTGAGTCCAGCCAATTGATTCAGATAGGAAGGAAGAACTCTGCAGACAATTAGCACTTTCCTGACAGTCCATTTACTGCAGGGTTGATGTGCACTGCCATTGATGCGGACTGCAAGCTCTGCATGTGGATTACTCATGTATTAGGATGAATAGCACGGATCTATAAAACATTGACATTTCAAATTGAGATACGGGTGTAAAAAGGAGGTAAACACAGCTGTGTTTAGCTGTTTTTTGTTTATCGAATGCTGCATTAGTTTGGAAGCACTTCAAAATATTTGCACCCCATGTGTGAGGTTTTTATGTGGGGTACTGGTTCGATTTTGACATTACTCCTGAAATCGCTTTTTCTACAACAGACGATAGATAGCGTCCTCTTGAGAGGCTTTATATAAGAAACAATAGCTTTAATAAATCCCGCTATAAATCCACCACAACCAAACAGCAGCTTGAGATGAGCTTGAGTCCAGGCCAAAAAGGCTCAGATCTGCAATGGGACTCTGCGGTCTGAAACTGATGAGCCAGCTAATAAAACCTATGCTCTACTGACAAAATGTTCCTCTGTTCCCCCAGGGCACAGCCCCAGACAACCCCCACAGTGTCCGAGGGTCCTGACTGTTGGCTCACCGATGTCTGCCATCTCAGGCACGGAGGCTGAAAAGGGGCCATCTGGGAATTTTGGGGCGTTGTCGTTCACATCCTGGACCTTGATGATGAATTCGGACTCGGGTTCTACGGCTCTGTTGGTGAAGCGGTCCACAGCCCGAGCGTGGAGGACATAATGGCTCTTCTTCTCTCTGTCCAGGCTTTTCTTTGCATGAATATCACCAGTTAACTCGTTGATTGTGAATATGGTACCGGCACCTTCTCCAGAGAGCAGATATTGGATGGAGCCATCACCTTTGTCTGAGTTTGAATGTAACTGAAAATTACAAATAAAATACAGATTATACTTTTGCGCTACTGCCATTATGCCTTAAGTCAAATGTAAATGTTCTAGTGTGTTAAAACCACATAATTATTTATTCTGACACCTCGTGCTACTGTATATGTAAATGCAAATTATTTGTGCAGTGTTTTAGAAAGAGAGACACAGTGGGATCCAAACTCTTGAGACCAAGGTAAGAATCTAGGTAGAGAGTTTTCAAAATTCTGAATTGAATGACAGCCTTCTTTTTAATTGATTAGTTAGAATTTCAGTTGAACTGGAATTACAAGAAGAATTTACTGAATTACTGCAAGTAATTCATTAAAATAGTTTAATTTCAAAAAGTTGATTACAAAATGCACCTACATTTTTTTGGAATGTTTTTGCTGAATAAAATTTTTCCCAATATATTTTGTCATTGAGGATTTATTTTAAAAATTAAAAAAATCTCCTAGGTGGGGATCATTAAGTTTGACTTTGGTAGATGTAGATGTTCTTTTTTTAAATAATTATTATGAAAAATTATTAAAAATTCTGTGCTCTCAGACTATTAGTTAATAATTATCAAAACTCATCTAACATTAAAATTAAATGACATAGACCCAGATCTAGCAATAAATGATCAGAAGTCAGAAGACAAAGGCATGAAAAAACTCATGTCATAAACTTTATGAGGGAAAAATGACATTTCATACAGTTCAAGATTTAACATCTTTTTTTTTATAACAAATCTATCACGATGATGACTGTGGCATGTCCTAGCTCCTGTCAAAGAATACTCTTGATTTATAATTAGGATGCTCATTAAATAGAACCCACATTACATGTATCAATCGAGCACAAGGATACCCCATGTTTTCTGAGAAAGTACTTTTTAGAGAAAATAACTGGCATTCACCCACAATTTCCACAGAACAAAGAGATGTACAGGTACAGTATACCTTTGATATTACTCCTTTTTTTCCTCCACTGGAATATAAATATAACACTTTCATCACATTTTTTTTACTCATGGGTAGAAAGAGCACAGTAAACAATGAAATTATACACTACACTGACATTATTAGGCGAAAGCCTGTGGCTCCCAACCAGAACCAAATTGAGTTTCATGTAAAAAACACATGCATCACAGGGGTGAAAGGATATCTCCTAATAAACATGGCTTAATCCCACCACATTCATATTAGTTATGCAATAACAGATTCTGTAACAGAATATTGCTTTTACTGCCTCAAGGTAAAAATTTTCTGTGATGCCGAATATAAATATCCAAACAAGTATTTAGAATTTGCATAAGGGAATGCAGTCTACAGCTATTATGCTGATCCTTCAAAGACCTTATTTTACTTTTTTATTTATCTAGGCACTAGCTTAATAAGTTACAGCCCTTGGTCTGTTGACTTTTCCATATGTCTGACTTCTTATTCTATCTTCACATGCCAATAATCCCAAATGCGGGTACAATGTTATAAAATTTTCACACCAATAAAATCATGCGGTGCAGGAAGAAAAAAAAAAAAAAATCACAGATAGGATATTATTAGGATATTATTATTATGTGACCCTGGACCAAAATCCAGTCATAAGTAGCATGGGCATATTTGTAACAATTGCCAACAATACATTGTATGGGTTAAAATTGTCGACTTTTGTTTTATGCAAAAAATAATTCAGATATTAAGTAACAATCTGTCATGAACGAGGATGTGAAGCGTGCGAGTTCAAGTGCAAAAGGTTTATTAAAGGCTCAGGGTCAGGACATGCAAAATCAAACGCCGGCAAAACAGACTCAATGGAGGCATAGACAGAAGGAGAAACGTTAAACAGAGCAATGGTCAAAATACAGTGAATCAGTCCTTAGGGCGAGACAGAGAGGATATCCAGAAACAGTCAGAAATTCGGCAACGAGTAAATCCAAATGCTAACACAAACTGAGAACAGGAACACGAATGAACACAACAAGGGTTGCCGGCAATACACTGTAACAATGATCCGTGCTAGACAGACAAACAGACTGGTATATATACACAGGTGGCACTGATTGAATGATTGAACTAAACCAGCAACAGCTGTGAGGAGAGGTGTATTATGGGGAATGGAGTCCAGGAATGGAAACAGACATAAACACACACAGTTTATGGAGGGCTGGAGTGCCATTCAAAGTCTTGCTGGCACATCCAGCTGATCATTACAATTCTTAACATAGGAGGGTGCCTGTCATGGCTCTGGCTCTGGCATCGTGAATTCAGGTTGTGGTACTAGCTGTGGCTCTGGAGGGCGCTCTTGCAGCGCAACACACTCTGGAGGGCGCTCTTGCAGCGCAACACACTCTGGCTGTGGCTGTGGTAGCGTAGCAGACTCGGGCTGTGGCTCTGACACTGGCAGGCTTTGGAGGCGTTCTCCGGAGTAACACCTCAGCTATCAGCCGAGCGAGGGAACCTTGATGGCTGGAAATGGAGAACTGACTCACAAGATGATGATCCAGCCCCAACCAAAACAGAGTCTTCAGCGCTTTATCTTCCCCGGGCACTAGGCGAGCAATCGAGAGAAACTCTCCGGCATACTCCAGCACGGGACAGCCGTTCTGTGTGCAGGTAAAGAGTTTGTCCATCTTGTCGATGTTTTGTTTTTTAGGTCGATCGTTCTGTCACGGATCTGTAGTAGTACGAGGCGTAGACGAAGGACTGAAGTTTTAACATTCACTTTTAATGAAACTAGACAGAGATTAGGTTACAGACATCCGTTCAACATTGACATTCGACACAGGACAGAATACACAGGGCTTTAGTACACTCATAAACAAAGCTTGAACTACACACACATGGGAAGCACGGCTGGACACTAATCAACATAATTAACACTCAAAAAAACTAGGACAGGAATAACCAAATATGGGAATAGAGACATGAGGAGCAAAACACAAGGCACACTCAACACAGACATGGGCGTGACAGTGCCCCTGAAATGGCTGCTCATTCCCTGTCTTGGCTTTCATGGAGCTCATGAAAAGGACAGGGAACTTGGAACAGAGCAATACCTCCAAATGTTTCTTTCGTATTACGCAAATAAATATCACGCTATAGTTAATAATAATAATAATTAATAATAATAATAATTTATATATATATATATTATAATATTAGGTGTTTCCGGTTATAGAAATTTAGTGCAGTAACGCTTCATTTGGTTCCACTGCTGGCTCTTCCCAAGCGGGAAGAACAAGGGAGGATTGCCAGGTATGGTCTGTTGGGGGTTTATGCTACTCTACTATTCTTAAAATAGAAGGGTGCCCCTGAAATGGCTGTTTATTCCGTGTCTTGGCTTTCATGGACCTAATGAAATGGACAGGGAACTTGGAATACCGCCAAATGATATTCCTATTATGCAAATAAATATATATATATTATAAACATTAAGTTGTCTGTGATATATTTTTGACTTAAGAGTTCCTGACTGAAATTAAGCTTCCTGCGTTAGTTCAGGCAGGTCTCGTAGTCAAGCTCTGCTGTTAGCTGATTGAAAAATTCAAACCCAGCCCCCATCAGCTGATCACACACCCAAGCTCTCTACTGGCAAATTACATCAGTGCGTCGTAAATTCGAAAAAGACCGTGTCGGGAAGGTTCTTTATCTTTTCCACAACGTGACGACGTAGGGGTGGTCCGCGGATTTCATCGTAGGCTTTAATCTCAACACTTAAAGAATATGGATAACTCTCCTAACGGTAAGTTTTTGTTTTAATTGCTGTTTGTTTAAAATGTTTAAAAGACTTGTTTAAGTCTCTCTCTTATTCTGTTTCTCAGTTTGTATCCAGATCAGATGGTGTATAAGCAAAGATATGATCTTCATCAAAGACCAGAACACCTAGATGAGCCTTGTGGACAGATCACCGGAACCAAATGCACACAAACACACACACACTAAAAGTCCTTTGCACAATCTGACATGCGCTTAAAATTTAACTGAAAATTAATTGCTGGGCATCCGGCCAGAGGAGAATTGGCCCCAACTAAGCCGGGTTTCTCCCAAGGTTTTTTTTTCTCCATTCTCTCACGGATGGGTTTTTGTTTCCTTGCCGCTGTCGCCTCTGGTTTGCTTAGTTTAGGGCACCTAATTTCTAGGGATTATCGTCGTTTTGATTACAGAGACCGTCTCTGCATTTAATAAATAATTTAACCTTGTCATTATACATCACTCTATTCTTTGATTTGATAATGTCCCGTGCTTTGCTACAGTCGGAATTGTTAAAAGAGCTATATTAATAAAAGTGATTGATTGATTGATATTCAATTTATAATCATGACTGTTATGGATTCAATTGATTCAGTTCTTATTATGACAGGTCAAAATTGCACAAAAGATATTTGTAATTTGGCTTTTACTCACATTACAAGTAGAGCCAGGTGTACTAAACGCTAATACGGCTTGCCATACATTTCGTCAAGGGAATCTTAACAGATTACCCATGCTGAGCGAGTAGGGGAGCAGCAAACACGTTGTATGTGCCCTGTCAAGCGGAATAAATATAATTGGTTAAAATACTAGGAGTCGAAAAGAAAAGGTTTGAATCCGCTCCGGTTTCCAGGAACTCCTCTGATAGCGGGCCATTGAAGCTGGTGTGAGTGTCAAATATGGACTGGTGAGTAATGCACTGCTTTCTCATGAAACTTTAATATGAGAACCTACAATAACGAAATACATTGCATTGAAGTAGACCAATAACCACTCATACAAAACAGTATAACCACTCATACAAAACAGTATAAAGACAAAAACTAAATGAAGTTGACGCGTAAAGTGGCTAATGAAACATCATTTGGATGACATAAGCATGTTGGAACAGACTTATCGAGCTAAATAAATACATTCTGCATTTAACAATGAACAAGAATTTTAATATAGAAATTTATATTTAAAATATAATGAAACTGATTTTACAAAACAGAAGAAGAAAAAACAATTAACTCATTGAATACATTTATTTATTTAAGATGAACATTTTGAATACATTTCAGCCGTATATCTTGACAAATTTGTATATGTGGCCTGTTTTCATTCTATCTTAGTCCAGGATAAGTTAAGGACCGGTGTTGTCCACTTTTAACTAGGCTGTTTGCAAAGCTAAAAAAAAATGGTCTGTAATACAAGATGAACATCTGTTTTGGCCTTTATGAACGGTGACAGCAAAAATGTGTTGCACCCCTGACTGTAAATTATTTTGAGGTCATCTAAAATTATCTCTTGACAGCAATAGTTAAAACTGTTGGCCTGCCATTTATACATTACGTGTAAAGTTATTATAAAATATTAATCCAATTACTTACCATTCTACTTGAAAGAATCTGTGACACATGCTTTAATATGCCAATAGGAAAACTTACATCATAATATCGGACATATGACTATATGGACATGTGGAAAAAATAACGATTAGGCTATTATTTATAAAATTTTGCTTACATTTTCATTATAATACTTGGTGCTTTAAAGTCATATTTAATCAAGTCGTAGTGGTAAACGTCTCCACTTCAGTCGCAGAGCCAGGGATTTTTCATAGGGGTAGCCAGGCAAGGGCCAGCTGTTACTCTGGGGTGGCACTTGGCACAAGCAACATGGCACCATACAATACTTTATTTTTAAGTATTGTATGTGCCTAAATCAACATAATGTATAATATGCAATTGCTACAATACTTTAATTTTAATTACAATTGTTTTACCATTTTAATTACAATTTACATAAAATGTTTAGTCATAATTCACCCTCATGTTTTTCAAAACTATGATCAAATAAAACTTTTGAAACATAGTTTTGAAACTTTGAAACCAGAAATCATAGCTCCCATTGCTGAAAAAAAGATATTTAAAGACCAGAAAATAATGTAAATTATGTAGGCTACTGAAATGTAATATTCCTTATCCTCCTAATCATCCTGTCATCCTATCAGAGCGAGAGATACAGCATAGGCTTTACCTTACCTCCACTACCGAACTTCCGACAAAATCCAGGTGTACCATCAGATAGAAAAAAAAAAAATGGCCTTGTTCAAAACTATTGACCTTCACAGACTTGTCTCTCCGCGAGTGTCGGGTTGCAGCAGCCACACCCCAGTCCTTTTGCAACGTTTTTTTTTTTTCTATATTTGTTTATTTTTCTTTTTTATTATTATATATTTAACAACCACAGGGGATACATTCAAAACAGTAAAATGCACACAAAAGCAAAATATAAAACAAGAGATTGAAGTTAAAAAAATACATAAATAAAATGGTAACAAATACTCTGATACATTTTAAATACATTTTAACTAAAATCTTACACATAATTTGTCATCTTAAAAAGAGTATTCAGAAGGTAGCCCTTACACCAAAGTAATTATTTGATGAGTTATTTATTCATCAGAACTGTTGTTTTAGCAACTTTCTTATTGCGTTATGAGAAAAGAGATTCATAAAATAATATATTAATTACTTCAAAACTAAAAAGTTTGTTGTAAGCTGAGAAAACAAGCCATGACGCTTCCTTCCATAGATTCTTAGCATGATCACATTCAAAGAATAAATGTGTTATTGTTTCCACACTATCTATCAGTCAGATACTTACTAATTAAAATTCCTAAGTATCTTACAGAAATTTTGACAGGGATACCTTCTATATGATCTATGTATAAACTGTGAACAGGCATAATTTTACTCTTATTTTGATTCACTGAGTATGGAAGCCCATTTCCGCCACCTTGAGGATAAAATATAATTCTGTAAGTCATAATAATGAGAAACTTTCTCATAATAATGACTTAGTATGTCATAATAATGAGAAAC
>JAUCMU010000042.1:10601526-10619598 GCA_032275025.1 Enteromius treurensis | reverse complement strand
TTTAATTAATCAATAAATACCATCCAAGGCTGACTTTTCCAAAACACTTCTTTATTTGCTGCTAAGAAGAAACCCCAAAAGTTCTGTGAAGTATAGCTCCATTTTTGTTCAAAGTAAAAGAAAAGGGGTGAAAAACAAGGTCATATTATGTTAGTTTTAATAAATAAAAATGGAATTTTTGCCGTATCGAAAACATACCAAACCGTGACACTACTGTATCGTATCGAACCGAACCGTGATTTTTTGTGAACCGTTACACCCCTAATTCAAATACATGTAAATATATGCTGTATGTGTTTCTTCATTTATCCACAATACACAAAAAAATCTATATACATGAATATACAGAGTACCCACACATATATCATGTAAAGGAATACTTATTTTCAATTAATCATTTGACACAACTAATTAAAAAAAAAAAACAATTTTTCAAAATCACAAAACAAAACTAAAATTAAATCAAATAAGCTACTTCAAAATATGAATAGTTCATAAATAGTAATAATTACTAGTAGTTAAATAACACTGTTGATCAAAGTAGCTAATTTTTCTTTATGAACTGTAATTGATCATTTTGTAATTTCTACAAAACAAAGATTCCCACTTTAATGTAAAATGTGAGGTGAGAAAAGGTGGTAACTCACAGTAACTACAGGACTAAACTATTAACTGAGTATTAAGCAGTCATAGCAGTGAAAAAATTTAAAAATAAATAACTATCATACTTACACGCAGCACTGTCTTTTTGTGTTTGGACCGCCAAACTTGGGTTTGTCCAAGCAGTTTATGCACATGCCACAGTCCTCCTCATGCAGACAACCTTTACACTCCCCACACCGCCGGGACCGGTTCCCAAATAAATGAGCTCTGCCGCGGCGAAACTTGGGTGTCCTGTGTTCTGTTAACACAGGGCTTTCTGGGTCAGAGTGAGACTCGACTCCTGCAGTGATAAAAAAGCAGCTATCAACCATTCTGGCTTTAGGTCTACTATCAGAACTTCTCTAAAGGTTTTTGGTAAACTTTGCAGTCTGAGGAGCAAGTGCTGGCACCTTTTTCTGCAGGTAAAGGGGATATATCTGATCTCTCATGTAAGGGTAGTGCACTGAGTCGAGGGATGTCGTCTGGAATCATGGCACGAGGCTGACCCAAAACCACAGCAGCAGCCCTGCATACGTGCTTAATGCGAGGCCCTCCCCTGGGAGGTTCCTTATAGAGGGATTTGTAAAGTGAAGGATTAAAACAGCAGCAATCTCTTCTGTTCTCATACTGCTTTGACAAGTACAAGTCACCTAACGCCCAAGTCAAATCTTAAAAGAACATGTACAGCAATGCTAAAGGAAAAAATAAATCAGTTTATTAAGTGGGATTCTTATTTGATCCCATTAGGATCATTTAAGATTACACTCGTTTTATAGTACAGAAACAAAAAAAGTTACAGATCATACCAGCTCCGGAGAAGCTTCAGTCTTGTTAGGACATGCATTTTCAACCCGCTCTTTAGGTTTTCGTCTTTGTCTCTTTGTTGCAGTGATTCTACCCTCTGGCAAGAGCTACCAAAAACAAAAAGGAGAAATCAGATTCAAATAATATTAACAGCAATTATCAATATGTCCAACAAGCATCTAATGACTGGGTAAAAAGTTCTTGAAGCGAACACTTTTGTTCAAAAGTTGTCAAGTTTATTTATATGAAGTAGTTGGTTGACAGTAGTTGATGTTAAATGCATTTATGGAAACCCTGATTCATGTCTTCTGGATTCTTTGACAAAAAGCACTTATTTGAAATTGAGACATTCATAAATGTCATTTGGATAAATGTAATGCATCCTTGCTCAAGAAAAACAGGCTAATAATGATCCACAAATCTACGGTGACCGGGAGGGGACGTCTTCGGTTCACTTAGTTTTGTCGAGGTAACGACATGTTTTTCTCGTGGCCACAAGTTTATTGCATAAACAAACCTGCGTGACCATAGCAAACCGGGATTATCAGAGATGGGTTCGGTATTATTTTATTTTGAACAAATTTGAATTATTATACAAATTATTGTATTATAAAAACTATTTCATTTTTTCGTGTCTTGTTAAAAGCACTATATAAATAAAGATTGATTAATTCATTGTTTTATAATAGAGATTATTATATCACATGCAATGTAGGCTAAACACAAGTTCATCATAAATAAATATTACATAAAGTAAATAAAATAGGCCTCCAAGAAAACATTTTTACCCATCACAGTCTTGCTAGCTTTGTGTCCATCAACTCATCGTCTTCGTAATAATTGTCAACATCATCATAATTTTTTCATTCAATTCGATCTTTTTACATAACGTTCTGACTTTAATATTCTAATAATTCTAATATAATATTCAACAATATATAATACAAATATATGTGTAATACAATGTAGCCTAGTAAAGCTTTGATTATAGCGACTGGAATTTAAAATGCAGTTTAAAGGTTTGAATGATATATTTTTCGTTTTATTTCTGCCAATTAATAATTATTAATATAGTCTATTGGCTAGTGCAGCCGTTGGATCATCTTTTTCGTTGAGGAATAAATCATTCACGCATTTTTATTTATTTTTTTTGCAAATGAGGTATACACCTATACTCCGGAAATAAATATATGAAATAAATATAAATATATAGCCCTAACAAGTTAATGTAACAGAAGATTATACAAATAGTATTGAATATACAAATAGTAAATAAAATGTTTAATGTAATAAAAAAATAATCTCTGATAATCCCAGGTTGCGATGGTCACACAGGTTTGTTTATGCAATAAACACGAGAAATGGAAGTCGTTCCCTCACCATAGCATCTCAAGGCCAAGACATAAGACTGTTGTTACCTCGGAAAAACGATCTTGTGGCCACGACATAATATCACGTTCCACGACAAAACTAAGTGAACTTAGTTCTGAACTCGTGAGACAGAATAACATTATCGACTATTGCAAAAACCTAATAAAACACACAAAGTGCACTTACACGATGTGATGAAGTCTGGATAGACAAAATTGGCCTTTTTTCCCACTTCTGCATTTCTGGGTTTTTTTTTTTCGGTGACAAACAGCATCCATACTTAATAAGAATGAATTTGAGTCTGTTTTTACAAATTCAACCCTTAAGAAATGCCTGAACTGCTGGTACTGTACTCTACAAGTGCAGACATTTCACAGTTAACTATTTTGCCAGCTTGGTAATGACAAAACATTTTTTTTTTTTTCAAATTTTGGCTTTTCTGTAGCTTGGACATTCTTGTATGTAATTGACCCATATGTCTACAGAGATGCATCATGAAGGATAGCTTCTGTTCATGTCAGCTTTCAGTGTAAAATCTGTGACACATAGTTTATTAGTAACACATATGCTATGCTCATGTGATTCCAGTGACACAAACCACAAAACAACATGCATACAAAAAAGCAGAAAGCTTCAGCTAGGGATGCACAATAAGCTGGATGTGACCATCACCTGAAACGGAGAAACACAGCTATTTTCACACCACTTATCCAACAATAAATGCTGCCATTTCAGTTGCTAATGATCACTAATGTGGCCTTGAAACAAATTGCAATGAGTCTGATCCAAAAAAAAAAAAAAAAATATCTGAGAAGCAGGAGTTGGCAGAGCACGGCCCTTGGTGTGAAAGAAAGAAAAAAAAAAACATTACTTGGCATGTTGCTGGGTTGCTATTCAAGCAGCTTTCTTTTTTTCCCAATGTGTTCCCATAATTCTTGGCAGCCTGTGTAATCCCACCGCAGTGAGCAATTAGTCAGAATGACGTTCACCTTCCAAACCTTTTCCCCCTGGCTAAGAGGGACATTCACCTTCACAGATATATATGGCATGCGGGCCTGAAACAACACTATTTCTGGGGCCATTGCAATACCCACAAAACTTTGAGCATAAGCCTGGTTACAGCTGCAGTGCAGCAGGGTACATAGAGTATTAAACCATACATTCTTATCCACACTAAGCCAGAGACTCAAACCAGCGCCACTGTTTAAGGATGCTCATATCCACCTCTTTCATCCGGCTCTGTATCCTCATGTTCACCTGCTGCATCCAGCGGTATAAAAGATTAAAGAATCCTCCGACATTGTACTTCAAAAAAGAGTGACCCTTGTTTTGAACTTGCCTCAGATATTTATGGAAGCACCATTCAATTCATCAGGTTTCCCTAAGAGTCGTTGAACCATCGGTTCATCTCTTTCTAAAGAACTCCTTAAACCGAGGATAAATTAAGTACATTTTCTTTTAGGAAATGCCCTAATTTTGTTCACTGATACATTTATTTTCCCCATACATTATATAAAAAAAATAAAAAATGATTGCAAAGATCTTATAATAACTTCACAATTAAACTGGTACTTTTTACTATTTACACAGTCCTAGTCTTATTGTTAATGATTCGCTCATATTACTCCTAAGGAAGAAAAAAAAGGAAGTATTTTAAAACAACTTTTCTTTCTGCTTATGTCACCCAGGTATGGTGACCGGGAGGGGACGTCTTCGGTCCACTTAGTTTTGTTGTGGCCACGGCATATTAACTCGTGGGAACGTGATATTATGTCATGGCCATGACTTATTCACTCATGGAAGCGTGATATTATGTTGTGGCCACGAGATATTAACTTGTGGGAACGTGATATTATGTCTCAGGGAACAACATCCATTTCTCGTGGTCACTAGTTTGTAAATAAACCTGCATTACCACATTAACATTAAAAACAGTTTAAAATAGGACATTGTGTTAAAATTTCAACAAACATGTTTGGATTGCTCACTGGCATAAAAAGGATTTTAAGATTCAACATCCTGTGTGGGAAAAAAAAAGCCACATAAAACAAGAAAGGAGGGGAGGCAGATGAGTGGGAGATAGAATGCATTGACTCGTCCAGGAGAAGGTGTGACGCTGTTCCCCTGCACAACATTACCACACAAATGAAAGGCTTTGAGAAACCTGCCAGACAGATATAGACTCAAATCTGAAAGCAGCCAGCCTAAAAAATACAAACGCATCAAATGCGATTAATAGGATTATGAATGAAAGCAAACACTTGAGCACAATGGAAACTCATTAACCATTTGAAACAAACTGGGTATGTTGCACATCTTGCATGCTAAGCAGTCTGATCCGGCTCGGAATACATTCTCCTTTTAAATTTTATAATGGTGACCACTAAATGTTTAGCCACCCTGTCAAACACATACATACTCACACCCACACTTGTCTGCACTTCATTCTGAGCACTAAGACATTTTATTATGGTGCAAAAGTGATGCATTTAGATCTGTTAGAGCACCTATTATGGGTCAGAAGCCCTTTAATGTATGCATGCTTGGAGGTAACGTTATTGAATATTGCAGCATGAACATTTCAGTGCTTTAAAGCCACCATGAAATAAAAAAACAAAACAATTCTTATTGATTTATGGAATATTACAGTGTTATATCATAAATGATTAACCCATGCAAATTATTATTTTCATAAAATTCATGTACCCTAATAAACTTTAACCAAAATAAACTCCCCTCCCTGTTCCCGTTTGAGAAACTATTTCACTCGGATATTTGTCACAATCAGTGGTGTCCTGAAATGAGGAGTTGTTTTTTTACTTATCTGAATTTTACTTATCTTACTTATTTTGTATTTTTACATTACCAATAAACAGTTACATATTTTATTTATGAACTGGTGTTCAGCAGTTCTGGATCAGCAGTCACCAGAGCTCAGTAAACACTGGTCACAGACACAGAGATGTGCCTCTAATTTCAACAAGCTGATTGCTCACTAAAAACCCACAGATTATGTTTAAACATCACTATACTGCTTATTCAGACTGATTCACGAACTCACACAAACACAACAATTATTATTATTATTATTATTATTTTTTTTTTTTTTTTGCATGAACTAGTCATAGCTGACGAGAACCATTAGTTCTATATAGCTGGTCATATCATATCCTCTCATGTGACTTTCCCCCATTCATTCTCAATTACCTCCCAACAAACTCAAGGCAAACTCAAGGAGGCGAGAGACAACTCCTGCTGTAACTTTACAGTGCAGTGACTGTTAAACATTTTTGCTTTAGAAAAACAAGCAATTTGTAATAATTGCATTATATTATAACCCTGTTTTTTTCTTAAATAAGTACTTTTATGTTCCACAAATTAAGGTACAAGACTTAAAGGTTAAGTAAATTTAAAAAAAAAATCACATGTTTGTGCAGACTGTGCCTTTAAGACTGCATGTTAATGTGCGAACATACAGTATAAATGAGACTTTGAAGAAACAATGCCCTATATTGTCAAAACAAGCCCCTCATTAGAGGCGTCTTGCTTCGACCGACCTCATTCCGACAGTCCTTTTAATATTCATAGGAAAGTCTGCATCAAAAATGCACTAAAAGAACATATACAGGGAAAACAATTCACTCTGCAGACATGACCATAATGCAGGGTTTGCGGTTACTGCTGCCGCAGACCTGAGAGCACAGGTTGCCTTGTGCAGGGGCTTGATAAACTGCCCACGCTACAAGAAGGAAAGGACTGATTAAATCAGGGCTCAGCCTTCGCCGCTAACCGCAAATTAAAGCCGGCGTGCTGATGGAAAGGTCAATTTTACACTGCACCAAGAGCCCTTCACGTCAGAATAAGGAAGCGTGCATGGGCGGCACTGAGTTTGGTAATTTGCCATTAGTGAGAAGGAGGTGAGCGGTTTAATGTAATCCTCCATCTTAAAAGCTGCTGTGACAGATATTCATCAGCCGCACAGACTCCAATAGAACTGCAGCGAACTGATATCTATCTGTCTTCCACTAGTCAAAAGTCTATGTTACTGTAGACCCTCTCTAGTTATCACACACTCACACTAATGTACAGTCTGCTGGTGAAGAGATTAACAGAGAAAGAGACCTTCCAGAACGCCAGCAGCTTGCTAGCTCTCTATTATAAATTTCAAAGCTTAAGTTGTTTGTGTGCGAATGCATCTCTTTCTGGATATGTGTGTGTGCTTTTCGACATGAAAAGGGAGCATATTTACCACAGCAATAAACTACAGTATGAAGAACAAATTGTATCTGCTAGGCAAAATATGCTAAACAAATATTTTCAGTAAACGTTACCATTGACTGTATGGTTATTTTCATTTAATATAATTTTATACAATTTTAATGGAACATTTTTCAAAAAATGCAATGTGATGAAATACTGATTGAATTGCAAAAAAGACAAAAATTATGATTACAACAAAAAACAATCCAACTTATTTTTGTTAATGCACTTTTGTTAATAAATTTAACAGTTCATATCATTCACTATGAAAACTAGACAAAAACATTATGAATAAAATCATTAGGGAACCTTAAAAATTATACACTATTCATGTGCTTTTTGCATTTTACTTTAAATTCTTCTTAAAATGTGATGACCAAACAGCAACAATATCACTTATAGTCAAAGCTCTGCAGGTGTTGAATTGTTTTTCAGCAAACACATTTCAGGATAATTTCTTTCTAACTAAATATCCTCTCTGTATACTCCATTTGTAACCCAAAACGTCCCAAAGTCCCATTGAAATTTCCTATCTACTTTTAAAAAGTGACATAGTTTATGTTCCTATCACTAGATATTTGAGGACAGGCAGGGTTTTAGTAGAACAGGTCTGTCTGGGCCGCCAAAACCTCTTCTTGTCTGACCACTGAAGCGGAGAGAAGAAAAGATGGTGGTCTGGAGGGACCAGGAAGAAGAAGGTGTGAAAAAAAAAAAAAAAATTGTGGAGAGGAGTGTGGGAGGCTACTGAGAGCCTCAACCCATTTCTGTCACTGCAGTTTAGGAAGGCCTGAGAGAAAATATTCAGCTCACTCAAATCTTTTACAGACAGGTCACACCACAGCAGCACAAAATTAAGTGGCATCCATGTGAGCAGAACAAGGACCCTGTTTGGCTCCATGTTTTGCAGTTCAATACAAGTAAGAACGTTGTCATGCTGAGTTTCTTTTCTTTTCGATGTTAGTGAAATGTCTTCCAGACAGGATCTAACCTAGGTCTACTCTGTTCCGCCAAGAGCTCCATTGAACTGAATTCCCTGACTTTTAAAAACTAAGTTTAAAAGATTACAAATAGTGTCTAGCCAATTCCTGGTTTAATGACTGCTATTGAGTCAGTTTTTCCAGAGAACCAAAATTGAGCAGCACAGCTGGTGTAGTTCCAGTTCTTAGTGGATCAAACTCATGCAGCTCAACCAGTGTAATCAAATTAGAGAACAAATTGATCGGTTCTTCTCAGTGATTCAGTGATCCCATTAGCCCAATTTCAGAAGACTGACTCCTACGAGTCAGTTCATTTCTGTGGATCAAAACCAATACAGCACAACCTGTCAAGTGCAATGACAGAACAAATAATTCTAATGAATAATTTCTTCTCTATGGATAAAAATTATACATCTCAACCAGTATTCCAATTATAGAAAGAACGACCGGAAAAGGAAAGAAACTCTTATAGGCCAGCTCTTCTCTGTGAATGAAACTGATACATCTCGACCTGCAAAGTCCAATTACATGACAAAAGCCTCTGTTGGATATAGAGTATCAAAACCATAAAATGCAACCAGTAGAAAGAATGACTCCTATAAGTCAATTCTTCTCAGTGAATCAAAATTATACAGCAGGAACATTATATTCAGACTCCTGAACTAATAACTCTTTTACATATGTCTGTTCTTGTCAGTGAATCCAAATTATACAGGACAACCAATGTAAAACAAAAAGGACACTAATGAATCAGTACCATAAGGGAATCATTATCAACTCCATTTGGGTGTTGTCCAATTCCTAAAAGAATTACTTTTACGAGCCAACTTCTTTTTATTGAACAAAAATCATACCGCACAACTAGTGCAGTCCAACTTCCAAAAGAATAAGTCCAATGAGCCAGCTTTTCTTAGTTGGTCAAAATCATACAGCTAGATCAATGTAGTACAAATACAGAACAACTGACTCCTGAGATGAATCTGTTCTTGTAAATAAATCAAAATAATACAAGACAACCACTGTAGTCCAATGACTCTAATGAATCAGTACTTCTAAGTGATTCAAAACCATGCAGCATGACTGATGTAGTCCAATTCCCAAAATAATTGCTTTTAAGAGTTTATTGAACAAAATTCACACAGCACAACTGGTGCAGTCAGACTCCCAAAAGAATAAGTCCAATGAGCCAGCTTTTCTCAGTGGACCAAAATCATACAGCTAGACCACTGTAGTCCAAATACAGAACAAATGACTCTCGAAATGATTCTGTTTTTGCCAGTGATTAAAAACCATATAGTGTAACCAGCAGTCTAAGTAAGGAAAAAAGGTGTCCTATGAATCAGTTCTTCTCAGTGAATCAAAATCACACAGTATAAACAAGTGTGATCAGACTCTTAAACAAACGACTCTTAGTTGTTGTTATTGTTTTTTTTTTTTTAAATGAGTTAAAATAACGTAGCCTGACTGTATTCTTTGGATTCATGTATAAATGACTATTATGAACGAATAGGCCTAACTTGTATCCTTGACAAATTTTAATTTCAGCTAAACATAAATATAGTATTTCATATTTCTCCAGTAATATTTTGAATTCAAATAAGTAGTATTATTCTATGAAATACATTACCACATTTTGTTTGTTTAATATATACATAACTAAGGCCAATTACAGAACTGTAATGTTATCACTAAAACAATCTTCTTTCTTAAACGTACGAAAATAAACACAAATGGAACCGTTATACAACTGAAACCATTTCTTATGCCTAGCACACATGAACATACATGTATTTACACTCAAGTGGGCAGATTTGAAGTAAACCTGTCCAATGGTCCTGAAGAAGCATGGCACACACACACTCTTGGCTCAGTTCCTGAGGAATGTAGGTATAGACAATTAATGGCTGCTCAGCCATTTCTTTTTAAACTCTGCTATCTTCACATTAACCTTCACCTCTCCGAGCCAATGTCAAAAGCTGTCAGTGTCACCCTGTATTATTCCAATCCATGAAACACTGTGGTTTTATCTAAGCCGACAGAGCTGGCCAGTCCTCACAGAACTGAACAGGCAAAAAATGGATTGTACCTCTTTTGACGTTTATAAGCCGCAGAGAAATCTTTGGAATTTTTCGAGTCCCAAAATATAAGGTACCCCATATGAACATTATAACAATTGTTTATGAAGAATTGTGACAATGAGGCACTAAAAAGAACCTCGGGATCCCTTTGTTTGTCTGTAGTTGACAGTCAAAATAATTACACTCTTATTACCAGGATGGATGTAATGGGTCAGCCTTTAATTTGCAAGCCAAATCAATTTTAGACAAAAACATGCTGTTCAGAGAAACATGGATATTGTTTCTGATTAGTCACCTGCACTATTTACTCCCTTCCAAGAAAATATGATTACAAGAACACAGTGACATCGCACATTTCAATTAGAAAACATGATGCACAGCCATTGTCTCTGGTTAAAACAGCACTCTTTTGAGAAAACCATTTGTTCAACAAACCATACAAAACACAAACGGCTCAGTTTGTTTCAGATAATCACCTGATTCCCACACCTGCACATAGATTGAAACAAAAAAGAAGGGCTCTTACCTTCCCCACATACTGGGCATCCGGCCCAATGTGCTCTTCCAAAACGAAGAACTGATTCCAGATCCAGCCTCGCTTGGGCCGGTGATGCGAGTCCTTGTCGCCATCGGGCAGTTTGGTCTGGTTGTGGGTGAAAGTGGGGCTGGGCGGAGAAGGGGTCCCATAGCTCCTCTGGAGCACACATAGGCACAGCAGCAGAGGGGACAGACAGGCAGGGCTGCTGGCTGCTCTCATGTTAAAGAGTCGCAACGTTTGAACTCCTGCTCTCGCTCACCCAGAGGTCTCTCTCTTGTGGTGGGCGGCTCTAGATGCCGATCAGACCAGTTCGCAGGGCTTGGCTGATGGCCATGGTTTAAAATCCTGTTGTCGCTGAGAGCCGTTGGGCGACACTCACATCGTGGGCTGAGAGCGAGATGTGTTGATTCGTTGGGGAACCAGCATCCACTGGAGACTCACTGGAGGCGATGGCAGATATCCACGAAACATCTGTGTGAAGGAAAGAGGACAAACTGTTCTTTTTAATGGGGGCGAAATGAAACGCAGCCAGAGATTACATTTTAATTCCACTGAAAAGTTGGAATTAGCTGTTGCCGTGAAGATCTAAGATATGAAAATGGGCCTAAAAGCCCATCGCGATCTCGCTGTTTGCCGTTCGGCGAAACATCTAATCCATTTTTGATGGAACAGCTGTTCTAGTATAATAGCAGGGATCAAGCTGCTGGTGCAAGGGACGTGTAATGAGAGCTCCAGCATGGTGAGTCTATTCAATTGGCTGAACGGCATTCCGGGGATCAATGCATGTCCCTGGTTACCTCGGAAAAGAAGCTGATAGCTCTCGACTCCTCTGCCTCCCTGTCAATTCAGATTTGTCACTTGTTGAGGAGAAACTCCCTCATACCCTTCATTCCTCGACGGCGTGAGGGTTACTGACATGGACGAGTGAAATACCTAGCGCTTTAGGGTTAGTCTTCCTCAAAACTAATGGAAATGGCAATGTCGGAATTCTAAAGAAAGCAGAGAACAAATAAACAAACGACAGTGGAAACGCTGCAGGGTGGGCATTTCCTGTCACCTTAGCTACATCTGAACATTTTATTTCTGAAGACGTGTTTGAAATAGTCACAGTAATGCAGAAGCAATGTCCCACGGGTCTAACATTATATGACCGGAATAAATATTTCATGGTGCAACACAAACTGACAGTGAGATATCTGAGAGACTCACTTTTGTTTGTAAGGGAAGATGGCATGTGTGGCATGTGAATGCAACTTTAATCTCTCAAGAACCTCACACTGTTTTTTATTATTATTATTATTTTTTTTTTTTCTCATAGAGTATATTCGAAGGCAATATTCAGCATTTCAAGAGCTGCAGTTGTTATGTGTATTCATTAGTGCACATAGGTCGACAAATTAGTAGCCCGAAATAGAATCCATTGGAATTAATGAATGAATATAAGACACTGTGATATGAGTCTGAATGCATTTCATTAAATGCGCTTGTTATATAATCTTAATGAAAGAGCCACTGATGTACTAAATGATGAGGGAATAATTTTAGACAACTAACACAACAGAAAAGGCTTTCTAACTATTATTCTCTTCTCTACCATTGTTCTAACTTGACTACAAGAAAAAAAAAAAAAAAAAAAAAAAACAGTTAGGTTTAACAGTCAGTTGTAGGTTCTTCAAGACTGAAGAGAGAGTCTTCGAACTGGTTTGCAGGTCAAAACATCTGTAAGCATCATAATCAATTTCTGCAAACGTTACTGTTTAGCTACTTGTGTAGTCATACAAACCAGAACAAGAGTCTGTCAAGAGTCTGTGTTACTGTGGAAACTGTGGTGCACATCAGAAAACAAATGCCATGACACGTTGAATACTTATTTCTAAGCGCAACATATTTCAACGTTTTGTCTGTCTTATTCATGCATTGCACACAACAGTCTTTTTCAATTGCTTTCTTTGTCTTGCTGGCAACAGATGGCCTACTCTTGAGCTATTTATGAACATTACTTTATGAAAATTAATGAACCTATTTTTGAGGAAGCTGAGAACTTAAGTGAGAAGTTATTCTTTCAGTCATCAATAGCATATGACAGTTCAACTTATCTTGCGACACAAATGATTTTATAATATAACATAAAAGAAAAGAAGTACTGAATGAGTGTGCATGTGGGTGAATGGAGGAAGGAAAAATGGCTTGCTCTCTAATTCTTTAGAAAAGCATCACTGTACTTGTACTTAAAACCCCAAAACCACTACAAATCTGAAGTGGATGCATTGTGCACTGTCGAGAACAGGGTACTAAGTCAGTTGGTCGTAAAGCCACATTAAATTGAATAAATAATATTAAAATTGAGTAACTTGATTTAAACCACCACTTCAGTGACTTCATCCATTTTTTTTTTTTTAGCAAAAATTAAAAACATCTCCACATTAAACAATTCAGTAAATGATTAAAATACTATTCTATTTAATTCCTGAATGCATTAATGCATAAAAAAACTGAATAAATAATGCTTTAATGGCTCACAGGAGGCCAATAAAGACTCACTTTTTTCATCAATGAACGAATCAGTGTTAAAGAATCAAGATCTTATAAAGATAATTTTCAATTAAAGCAAAATTATAAAGCAGTCAATTAAAGCACTTCAAAGACTCAACCATATTTTGTCCTTAAATAAATCAGTGTTTTTGAACAAATCAGTTTAATCATTTTTAAATCCGCCTTAAATACTTTTATTCCCTCATTTATGAGGAAAGATCTTTTTGTAATTCTTCTTCTTCTTCTTTTTTTTTTTCTTGAAAGAACTGCATGAGTGAATGATTCAAATAACCCTGACCCTAACCCAAATAATGACCAATAAATCATACACAGTCATTTGACACCTACTGGTTTAACAATGTAACTTGCAAAAAGAGTGGGCTACTTGGGAAAAAAATATCCCATATCTATCAAGTATGAGAACTGGAGTTATAACCATATAATAATAATAATAATAAAATATACTATCAAGCTGCTCACATTAAGAACAGGTCAGACTTTGCATTTTAAATGATTTCGATAAGCACATGACCCAAAATAAACATCTCTAAATAGAGCATCTCACATCTGTGAATCTGTATTCATCTGTGTGATGAAATGTAACTAATGTGAACCTGCGTGACTGAACTCACCAGGCTTGATGCAACTCTGAGCACCAGTCTGATAAAGAATTACTAGACTATTGGCCTCACTGGACAGTGAGGTTGCCACAAAGGAGTAGATTGTATTTTGAGATTTTTTTGACAAGAAATCTCACTATGCTTGACACCTTCCTTGAATAGAGGGAGCAGGAGGATAACTATTATATTGGACACTACTGTCCCAAAATGAGGTTGAAAGCCCAGTTTAATCAATGTATAATAATTACACAAATGAGCCTATTGTACATTTAAAAACATATATTTTAAAAGAAAAAAAAAAAAACATTTCTCAGACTGAAAAAAATCAGAACCCTGAGTCTAGTTTTGAGAGGAAATTAATATGCTAGCTTCTCATTCAGAATAATGTCGGTCTGCTCAATCAGAAATGCAATTTATTTACTGAGTTTCGCTGAAGATGTTTCAAGAGGAGGAGGGAGAGCAAAGCCTTACTCGCGTTTTCAAGCTTATTGTGTTGCCTTGAAAAGAAATAGCTTTTTGAGTGCATTTTGACTAATACTGGCCGACAGCTTCGTTTCCTTTCATGCTGTTCCAGTGGTTTGTTAAAACAGAGAGTCGCCAAAGTTTTCAGTTACTGAACCCTCATTTTCACCGATTTGTCATCCAAACTGCATCTGTCCACATGCAGTCCAATTTTCCAAATGCAACCCGTTTTGCATAATGATCAGTTTCCAAATGTAAGCCTTTTGTGCAGTAGTATAAAAAACACAGAAAGTATCAGCCCATTAGTTAAGTGAATTGAGCAAATCCCATCTGGTGTTTAAGATGAAAGAATAAGCATCTTAAGCAAGGGAAAAGGATGTTACACAGGTAAACAAAACACAGTTCACAGCAGGCCAGGAGGCAGTGATAACTCACGTGCCCTTGTTCTGTACTTCAAGAGCAAAAGGGTCTCAACAGATTCTCGCAGGTTTCTCGAGGTCTTCAAAACAAATTTGTAATACTGATTAGAATCCAGTGCAGCTAATTAGGATGCTAATTGGAATGGAGTGAGGCTCGGATGGAACAGTGGCTGAGAGGCGTCTTTTCACAATGACATTTTTCCATGTTTGTTCCTGTCGGCTCTCTACCCCACTCAGTGCTTGAATTAATCTTTTTATACAAGCAGAAAGAAACATTAGTGATGGAATATTCATGTAAATTGAATCTAGGAGTCATTCTGTGTTGTGAGATAATATTTGAGGAATACTTCCATTGTTCAGTGCAAATTAAACACAAAAATGAGCTCCTTTACTTAAAAAAAAAAAAAAAAAAAATGTGGGTCACAATGAGGAACTTAAAATACTCAATGTTAGTCAACATTATACATTAAATCAAAGTGATGTTCACTTACTAATGTTTTTCTGTGTAAACTTATAACCAAATTCACAATTTTACAGCCTAATCATACACATGTTCTAGGTGCTTTTCGGAAATGATAAGTTTCACATTCCAAAACTGACCCACAGTTTTCTAATTTCCTTAAGAAAACAAGGCAAACGTCAAAATTGCTTTTTTTGGCATACCTCTGAAAGTTATACCGCAAGTGCAGCCGAGTGAGCTTAAATTGACTAAACACAGAACGTAAAATCAGAGACAACCTTCGAGAGACGAGGCAGTAAAATTTCCCCAGTGCAGTTGATTCAGCCCGCTTTATTCAATTTAATATTTTTTTTCCCTCTACTTCTCATGTCTTATTCACTTCACAGCACTAAATTGCAGATCTTTTTATAGAACTGAAGTGATTTTGTAACCTCAAAGCTCTCCCTGCCGTTTGCACTCAATCCAGTGGTATGAGGAGAAGGTGATGCTGAGACTGATTGCCTGCTACAGGATTAGTTATATCGGGGGAGGGACTCCAGGGATCCATTGATGTGCGTTTGTCACCTTGGCATGTCCACTGCATGGAGGCATTAGCTCAAGCACAACACAACTTCCCCCATGCATCAAATACAGGCTGGTCTGATCACTTAACCATTCAGACAGTCCTCAATTTCTGATTGTTAGGCATTCTCAATTCACTTTAAATGCCTGAATGCTTTTCTAAGAATGATGAAGGATGCATATGCACACACACACACACACACACACACACACACACACATATATAAAATATTTTTTTCTTTTTTTGGTTGTCTCTGAGCCGACTTTAACAATAAAATAATACATTTTATGCATTTTCACATGCAGATTTTTAAAGTCCACTGTAAATATTTATTCTTTACCATCTGAATGAAACCGTTGTATATTTGTTTCTGAGAGAATATAAGTTAAAAGAAGAAGAAAGTAAGCTTGCAGTCCATTTTTCTAAAGGCAACCGAGTAGCACTAAAGAATCAGCCACAATGGCTTTCAACAGCTGTACTTGCTGTGCTGTTTGTTCACTGGAAAGTGAGACAGAGCTTTGAAGAATCGCATACGGCTACAATAAAGTGCTGGAGTAATGAAAGAAGCACAGATCAGTGGACAGACACTACCTTCCTTCCCTCATCCCGCTGCTCCGCTTCGTCTATACTACCATATGTACCACTAGACCAACTAACAGACTTTCTCTGAATGCCGCCTCAACACAAGCCAGACAAACAGAGGCAGCACTCAAGCTTCAATCAGCAGATGAGTAAAAAGAAAACACACACACACACAAACACAGAGAGAGTGGCTCTTACCTTCTCAGTCTTTCCTTAAAAATGACAAGGCTTTGGAATACGATGGAGCGCTCCCAACGTTCCTCCACATTTTTTAAGTCACACAGAGAGTATGTGTGCAGCAGCTCAATCCAGTCCAGAACAGAACCGCTAGAGCTCCCAAATCTGCCAGCCTGCTGCAGCTCAGGAGGTGCGCTCTGATTGGCCGGCTACACACGCTGTCATATCCACACACACACACACACAGAGAAAGTCAGCTCTGCTTTTTTCCCTCTCACATTTCCTATCCGCTCGCTTGCTCGCTCACTCTCTTTCTCTCGCTTTACATCTCTGACTCTACCTCACTCACTTTATCTTTTAGTCTCTTTCTCTCTCCCCCTCCATCTGCAGCCAGGAGAGGCACACATGTTCTCAACGGTGAGCAGTGCAGGCAGTGTTTGGTTTAAGGCAATAATGTGGCTCCAGAAGGAAACCTAATTAATAATATAGAGGGAGCGTGGGGAAAGCAAGAAGGATGTGAAGCCTGTGCATGCGGAGCCCCTCAAGACTGAAGGCCATTTTTTTTTCAGAAGGAAGGCTACTCTGTCAGCTCACAACATAACAGAGGGCATCAGAAACAGGGCGGTAGCTCTGTGGAAAGGTAAGATGAAAATGTGATAAAACAAAGACCTTGAGGGAAAAGAAGAAGCTTTATGTACCGCAACTTCGAGTCATCAAACTCTCAGCTTGCTCTCGGAGGCCATCCATCATTTACCTCCAGGTCTCCCCCTTTCCTTTCAGCCTCAGCACAGGTTGATGATTTATCTTTTTGACTCCATTTATTTATTTACATTCCCTCCGCCCCTTTTCTCAGCACCGCTGGTGTCCTTGCAGGTGGGCTTGAGAATGGCTTATGCAAAATGATTCTGTACTGAGATTACAATGTTAAATGCTGTCATAAAAATATGCACATATCATATTGTGATGCCAATTTTAAATTATTTAAATCACAATGGTATATAAGTCTATATAATGTTGTTTCCCCTCTTATTTAATATGACCAGCTTTGCAATCTTGTTGTCAAATACATTTTGCTAAAACAGAGCTTTTATATCACTAAGCATGACATAGCTAAAGCTGTATCAGAATTCTAAAACATTAATAACCAGGTGTCTAGTTAATGCTACGATAAATTTGCAAGATCAAATTTGCAAAAAAGTGCCCAAATCGAATGGCTTGTTGCTTAGGAAACACATCATGTTAGGCTATTGACATAAATGTTATGTAGCAATAATGAAACCAAACATATCACCTTGCCAGTGCAACAGCCGACTAACTATTAAAAACATTACAATGTGAAGACATGCAGAAGACAGCAAATGGGAGTTTGGATATTGAATAGACCAGAGCATTGCTCAGCAAAATGTGGGAACAAAATAGATTATGCACTGATAGATGAATCTTGTGTTAAATTCTTAGGTGGAATTTTAGGCATGAGTGAGTGTCAAGAGTGGAGATAAATAACCACATTCTCTCAAAGATTTTAAATATTCAAATATATTCCTATCTTGCTTTTTTTTCTATTTATTTTTGCAACATTGCAAATAAT
>JAUCMU010000042.1:10526207-10538096 GCA_032275025.1 Enteromius treurensis | reverse complement strand
ATTATATTATATTATATTATATTATATTATATTATATTATATTATATTATATTATATTATATTATATTATATTACATTACATTACTCAGGCAAGCGTAACAGATACAATTGCAAGCTTTATTAAAACACAGTGTGGTCAAACAAACAAGCAAAACAGCAACACCAGCAAACAGATATATCCAAGACTTGACAGAATCGTAACCAGTATCCAAGCAATGGTCAATGCAGGCAGCAAAACGTTCACAAAAACAGAATACAGTCCAAGGTCAAAATGCAGAAGGGAAATCCAAAGTAACAAATGAAACAAGACTATGGCAATGGCAAGAATAATGGCATGAAAACAGGATAAGTACAATAAATGCTTCGTAGAGCCCGCAACAGCAAAACAATACTTTGTGACTTCCTGTGTGTCAGGCTCCCGCATAAATGGTTGCCAAACAGGAAGTCACTATAGAGGAAGCATAGGGAGCTGAGACAGTATACGTGCACAGGTGAGAGCTCCCTTTGCTGACTCCATGTTACAATATATATATATATATATATATATATATATATCACTAATACATTATTTGAGTTTATTTAACTTTATTTTTTTATTTTTTATTTTTTTTTTACTTCAAATCAAAGGTTGCATCCTATTTGCAGTGAGCAAGTAAAAATGGCCAAGATTGGTTACCAAAATATTAACAGGGTGGCACCCATGTGGCATCCTGCTTCAGGTAAAATAAAACACTTTTACTAGGCTACTGATATTCTAAAATGAGGAAACAATTCCTACGTGCACCTTAAATACCATCATAATTCAGTTCATTCTTAAAAAAAAAAAAAAAGATACAAATTTAAATTTTAAGCACTTAAGTCAGTTTAGACAATTATTTTAGATTCAAGTGTCTAGCCAAGTGTTTCTTATGACCGGGAGGAAATTGAAAATACTTTTAAATCAAGCTTGAAAACACAGCAGGGCAGGTGCCTGCTGGTCTCACGGTGAGGGCTTTGCTTGGCACTCATAGTACTGAGTCAATGTGCCGAGATGTGCTTGTCCTCGCCTGGAAGGTCGACTGACCCCGTCATGAAGGGTTTGTTACGCCTGGGCAACTGGGGGATTTCTCTTGACAAGGTAGGAGCCATTAAAGCACACCTTGTGCCTGTTTGGCTGTGTAGCCCCGAGTGACCCTGTCTCTGTGAATCACAGCTGATGATATTCATGTGCTGAGAACACTGGGGATGGAGCTCGGGAGCAGGCAGCGAGGCTGTAGGCGTCTGTACAAATGGATCATGTGGTGATGTGCTGCTCTGGGATGCGACCACTATTCATGTCACAGCATTAGTTTGGGTATTTTAGAGTTTGTTCTCTTGGTAGATACTGTTATATACAATGAATAACATGGCCTAAAAACTCTTTGAACCTACTTTTAACAACAGCTGATTAATACATATATTGTATATTGCATATATTGTATTTAGTTTTTTATACAAAATATATGGAAATACTTTCTGTAAGAAAAGTAAATTAGCAAATTTAATTTAAAGGAAGGACTGCAGAAACGAGTACACCCTAGATTTAATTCAGCAATTTTCTATATTCTTGGCCCTTCTTGACACTGAGTGTATAAGCCCATGACAAATTTCACATCTGTGCTGCTGGAGGACGAGCTCCTTAAATGCTCTTTAATGGTGAGTGTTGCTCAGCTAGTCTCTACTAGATTTTATCTTAGAAGAATAAATCTTCATTGTCATGCTAAAAAAAATGCTCAACAAGGCAGACTATAACACCTGTGCTATGCCTTGTGTCTGTGGTTTTGTCATGTCTCGTGCCAGGTGCTTTAGTGTGTTGGGTTACATACCTGTTCCTCTCGTGTCTGATCATTTGTAACCCTGCCTTCCTCATCATTGTTCATTCCTTCCCAGCCGTGTCTGTCCAGGTGTCTTGAGTTTAGTCCTGATTGTCTATGTCTTATATTCCATGCCCCATGTCCAATGTCTCAGTGTCCTCTCTGCTCATGAGGAAGCGTGAGAGCGGGTTTACGAGCCATTGTGCGTGACAGAACAATCGCCCCCCCTGCAAATGGCATTTTCTGTGGAGAACCAGCACATCTCAGCGGGCGTTGGAGCACGTCTGCCATACTCCCAGCTACCCGGATCATGTCTCGCCCTGCGGCGAGGTCTGCCTCCGATATCGCCATGGTCCGCCGAGCCGAGTGCATTGGTTGCGGTCTCGTTTCCGCGGCCTGGACCACGGCCTGGATCGCCGAAAACCCCACGGTCCCAAAACCACCTCTGCCCGGGTCTCGTCAAGCCAACTGGTGTAATCTGCAACCAGCGATCACTACACTGGATGGGGAGAGGAAGATCGCTAATATCTTCCAGCTTGCGTTCAAAATGGGGGCCGAAGCAGCGAACGCCAATCCGGCATCGGGGATGCCAGCACCACCAAAACCCCTCGCGGTTCCCAACCCGGCATTGGGGTTGCCAGTGCCGTCTAAACCCCTCGCGGTTTCAATCCCGCAAATCAAAGGTTTTAATCCCATTTCACGGTGACAGTGGCCGTGTTCACTCCAGTCAGTTCAGTTGTCACAGCCAGGTGAACTGTCTTGTTCCCCCTGGGTCTAAAAACCACAAAAGACGGGTTCTTGTCCTGTTTCATGGAGAAAGGGGCCTTGTTAACTCCAGTCAGTCCCGGTTGTGCAGCCTATTGAGCTGCTGAAGGTCCTCAAAGTTCCAAATCTGCAAATTGACAGGTCCCAGCCCCGTTTCACGGTACAAGGAGCCGTGTGTTGTCCAGTCGGTCCCGTTAACGCAGCCAGGAGAGCTGCTGAAGGTCCTCACGGTTCCTAGCCAACACGTAACGGGTCCCAACCCCGTAGCGCGGTACGAGGAGCCGTGTATTGTCTAGTCGGTCCCGGTTACGCAGCCTGACAAGCTGCAGAAGGTCCTCGCGGTTCCTAGCCCGCAAATAACTGGTCCTAACCCCATGACACGGTACAAGAAGCTGTGTCCAGTGATGTCGGTCTGCAATTTGGGTTCTGGGTGGCCGGATCCGCCAGACCCCGTCTGTGCTCCGGATTCAGCATGGCCAGATCCGCCAGACCCTATCTGTGATCCAGAACTATCGTGGCCGGATCCGCCAGAACAGGTCTGTAATCTGGATCCACTGTGGCCGGATCCACCAGACCCGGTCTGTGATCCGGACCTTTGGGGGCCGTGAAGTCCCAGGGCCAGAACCTCCAGAGCCTATGGGTGGCTCGGATACGCCATTGGGTCCACTTATGGCTGCACAATCTTTGGAGATGTTGGTGTCGGCCATAGAATCTCCAGAGCCCCTATTCGTGGCTGCTCAACCGGTGGAGGTATCTGGGTCACGGTCCGGAGGGTTCAGGAGGCAGCCTCCATCACCTGTTCAATCTCGAAGGGCGTATTCACAGTCGGTCCAATCTCAAAGGGCGTTTTCACTGTCTGTTTGGTCTCGAAGGACGCTTTCATTGTCTAGTTGCCCCAAGAGGGCTCTGTCGCTGTCTGGCCGGCCCAGGAGGGCTGTGCTGCCATCCACTCCACCCTGGAGGACAAGGTCGCTGTCTGATCGGCCCAGGAGGGCAAGAGTGCTGTCTGGTCGGCCCAGGAGGGCATTATCAGTGACTTTTCGACCAAGGTCGGAAAGGTCGAACCAAGGGCACTGTCACTGTCTTGTGAGCCCAGGTGGGTCTCTCCGCTGCCCGCTCCGCCTTTGGAGGGCGGTGTTACTGTCTGCTCGGCCCTGGATTTCATACTCGCTGACTGGTGAGCCCAGGTGGGCCTCTCTGCCGCCCGCTCCGCCCTGGAAGATGACTGCGACATCACGGAGGGCTTTCCCACCGACTAGTCTGCCCAAGTGGTCACCCCCGCCATCTGCCCTGCCCTGGAGGGCGCTCCTGCAGTCTGGTTTGCCTCGAAGGGCATTGTAGTCATCAGCTCCGCCCTGGAGGGTGTAAAAACTGTCTGGTCTGCTCAGGAGAGCATCACCATTCCCTGGCAAGCCCAGATGGGCTGCTCCGCCCTGGAGGGCATATGGATTGTCTGGTCTGCTCAGGAGAGCATCACCGTTCCCTGGCAAGCCCAGGTGGGCTTTCCGCCATCTGCTCCGCCCTGGAGGGCATACAAACTGTGTGATCGGCTCAGGAGAGCATCATCATTGCCTAGTAGGCCCAGGTGGGCTGCTCCGCCCTGGAGGGCGTATGGATTGTTTGATCGGCTCAGGAGAGCATCTCCTCTGCCCAAGAAACTGAGGTGGTCTTCTCCGCCATCAGCTCCGTCCTGGAGGGCATTGGTACTGTTTGGTTGGCTCCTTAGAGGGAGGGCTATATAACACCTGTTCTATGTCTTGTGTCTGGGGTTTTGTCATGTCTCGTGCCAGGTGCTTTAGTGTGTTTGTTTACATACCTGTTCCTCTTGTGTCTGATCATTTGTAACCCCGCCTTCCTCATCATTGTTCATTCCTTCTGAGACGAGTCTGTCTGGGTGTCTTGAGTTTAGTCCTGATTGTCTATGTGTTATATTCCATGCCCCATGTCCAATGTCTTTGTCGAATTTTATTGCATGTCAGCCTGTACACTCTGCTTTGCTTGTCGCACTTTCCTCATTGTTCTTGTTTTTGTTTAAATAAGCAAGGGTTTACGAGCCATCGTGCGTGACACAGACAATGAGCATTTTCTTTTTCAGGTTTGTGTGTTCCATCACACTTTCACTTTCATCTTTAAAATGATACCAATATTTTGTATATACACCTCTGCATGTGGGTATGGGAAGCTTTTTAATTTTGGTAGGCCAAATGCAGGTGGAATTCCACATTTGAATTCTGCCAATGGCATTCAAAATATGTGTGCTACCTAAATAAAGGCTCAAATTTAAGCCTTATTATATTTAGAAGATATTTGTGTCAGTACTGTCATCTTAAAAGTAGGGCTGTGAATCTTGGTTTTACAATTCAATGCAATAAGATTATTATTATCAACACAATGGCCCAGTTTCACAAACATGGCTTAGTTTAAGCTAGGACTAGGCCTTTGTTAAATTAAGATAATTATGCATCATTTTACAAAATTTTAAGATATGTCAGAGGCAAGATCTTTTCAGTTAAAGCAGTTCAAACATGCATTTCAGCCTGTGACTATCTTTAGCCTTGTCAGTGAAACCAGGAGAATATCACATTCTCCTTCAATATTGCACATGGCTACATTTTAAATCATTATATTTCCACATCTTACATTTAATAATTTTTTTTTAATCACTATAAACAGGCTACTCTTTTAAAACTATTACTCATTTTAAAAAGTGCTCTTTGAGTATATACGAAAGTTTACAGAAATAGTTTTAAATTTTAAAATTTGGATTTTTATTTTTTTCCTCTGCATTATTGCTGCTTGATTATTACTGATGAGATCATATACAGTGGCAGCTTTACCAGGCTGCATTCAGACCAATGCACGGATCTCTTTCAATATATCAGATGTTTTGCTCTGCTCTGAAAACATAACTGACTGTGTGCACATCAGTTTTGTATAAAAGCATTTGAAAATGCAAGTGCATTTAGCCGGAGCGGCGATCAGACACTTCAGAACAAACAAACACAATGCGCACGTGAGGCGCAAGTCTGTCAGCGCGCAGGTTTCGTGCAGATAAAACCAATGCATTCCAAATGGTATATGAAGATCACAGACGACAGGTGATAACGTACAGTAGTTTAGAAAACTACTGACAGTTTCCCATCTGAATAGGGCTACAGTGTAATTCGGCTGTACATCTGCGCTAAACTATCAAGGTGAAAGTCACCATAGCTTGCGTAGTATAGACACGCAACTTTGTGAATAGATTAACAGCGATATTTTTTTTATCTCGCGATAAGAGTGTCTTAACGCCGATAACGGCCCACCACCTAATATATATATATATATATATATAAATGAAAGATTTTGAGGGAATGAAAAAAAGGAAAACAATATATATAAGCATATGCAGTGAGGTCAATGAGTATTGGATCACTCTGTGATTTTGCAAGTTTTCTTACTTACTAGAAATCATGGAGGGGTCTACAATTTTCAACATAGGTGCATTTCCACTGTGAGAGACATAATCTAAAAAGAAAAATCCGGAAATCACATGGTATGATTTTTTTTAACAATTTATTTGGGAATTACAGTGTCAAATAAGTATTTGAGCACTTGAGTAATTTTTATTTTTTTTGTAATATTTGGTACAGAAGCCATTGTTAACAATTGTAGAAGTCAAATGGTTTCAGGTTTGCACAACTGCAAGAGGGATTTTGGCCCACTCCTCTATAGAGATCTTCTCTAGATCTGTCAGGTTTCGGGGCTGTCACTGAGCAACATGAAGTTTCAGCTCCCTCCAAAGATTTTCAATTACAAAACAAAGCTAGGCCACTCCAGAACCTTGATGTGCTTCTTACGGAGCCACTCCTTGGTTTTCCTGGCTGTGTGCTTCGGGCCATTATCATGTTGGAAGACCCAGTCATGACCCATCTTTAATGCCCTGACTGAGGGAAGGAGGTTGTTGCCCAATATGTCACAATACATGGCCCCATCCATCCTCTCCTTAATACAGTGCAGTCGTCCAGTTCCCTGTGCAGAAAAAGAAAACCCAGAGCATGATGCTTCCAGCCCCATGCTTCACTGTAGGTAAGGTATTATTGGGAAGATACTCATCATTCTTCTTCCTCCAAACACGGCAAATGGAGTTAAGACCAAAAAGTTTTACTTTGATCTCATCTGACCACAGGACTTTCTCCCATAAGTCCTCTTCATCATCTGATAGTTGCCTTGGAAATGATGGTCCCAGCTCTGTAAAGCTCTGCAGTTTTGTCTCTTGTGTCTTTTGACAGCTCTTTAGTTTTGCCCATGCTCCTACTTAGACTTTGGCTGATTGGTCTTTGAGGGTCACAAATCTGGCTGATAAGCAAGTGATCAAATACTTATTTGACACAGTACTTCCCAAATAAATTGTAAAAAAATCCTACAATGCGATTTCCGGCTTTTTCTTTTTAGATTCTGTCTCTCACAGTGGAAATGCACCTACTCTGAAACTTGTAGACTTGAATTCTAAGTAAGAGAACTTGCAAAATCACAGGGTGATCAAATACTTATTGACCTCACTGTATATAACAGCTGAGATTTGGAGTAAAAGATAAATACATTTATGTTTACAGTAAAACTTTGTTGTGGCAGCATTTCATTGCAATAAATAAATCATTTTAGTCAAATGAATAATACATCAATTGTGCTGCTTAAGCTTTTTTTTTTTTTTTTTTTGTGGAAACCATGATACATTTTGTAGCATTTTTGATGAACAGAAATGTCAAAAGATCAACTTTTATGTAAAATATTCAACTTTTATAATATTATAAATTCCTTTATTGTAACTTCAATGGATCATTGGCTGAATAATTTCTTTAAAAAAAATACTAGTGCCCTTCTGAACACTAGTGTAACGTATATCTCGTATTCTTTTTTTATTTAATCAGAAATGGTGTGATTCACCTTGATGTTGATTGGTTTGGTCTAGCTCTTAAATATTTTGACATCCTTACAAGGAAAAAAGGGGAAGAAAAAAAAGAAAAATACTTTTCGAAAAAGACCAATTTACAGTTTCATGTTTGTGTGAATTACTTTTTTTAATAATGAAAGCTTAAGCTTTCTAACTTACTTCCATAGTCCCTGATTGTGAAGTTTCTGTTCCTGGTCTGTGAAGGGGATTTGAAGTAGAATCGGTGCTCGACAGCGGGCATGTCTCTGTCTGTGGCGCTGATGATCTGAATCACCTAGAGAACAGTCAACTGAATGAATCACCACAGAAAGAGCTTGCATATTTTGTAACAGCACTAATAGTGTAGAAAAGACAGCAGTAGTCTGTTTGATTGACAGAGCTGACGTGCTTGACTCATCAAACCTCAAAGGGATCATTTAAGGTTGCTCACTGCCTTTATGACTCAACTACACGGGACGGAACTAACGACAGGTGCGCTGGCAGCTCCACAGACCTCTGATACAAAGTCAAGCATTCTGAGAGAATGACAGGATTTAACGTGTCGGAGAAAAACATCTTGTACTCCATTGCCTTAGTAGAGTAGTTCTTACTATCAGTGTGTGCAAATAAATGTGTGCCAGGCACTAGAAAAACCATGCAGATCTATGAAAGTCATAATTTACCTTTAAACAGGTTTAACACTTCAACCAATCATTAACCAATCTGTCATAGTTTGGACAAACACTGGTAGTCAAGCACCTAACTCAAGGTTTTTGCAAAGCCATTGCTACTAGTCGACTTGCTGGTTAGTATTTTACTGGGAAGAAGACACACAAAGCATTTTTTTTTTTATTATTACTATTTTTACACACATTCATTAGTATTAGTATTAATTTTGTATATTTTTCTTGTCAACCATAAAGCATCATTAAAAAAAAAATGCTTGGGTGTGTTTTCATGTTTTAAATGTATTATTATTATTATTATTTTTATATTGTTGTCATACATTTAAATAATCCAGCTTTAAGATTTAAACATCTTCAGTATTATTAAATCTCCATTAAATTAAAATAAACAACATATAAATGATTCACATATTCAGAATATATGTGCAAATTAGAAATTAATTACAAATGTTCATAAGTTTTAAACAGTTTGATAAAAGCAAAAAGAAATTACAAACACGCATTGATTCATTTGTATACTTATATGTATCAAACATACTTAAATACGTTCAAACCATCTGCTTAAATATTTTGTCAGGAATTTCTTAGTATTGTGTAACAGTAAGTAACTTGATTAATAATTGCTTCCCCGTGAAAATTGCATTTTGTCTTCAAGGGTTTGTGTTGATCGGTTAACTGTCTGTAGTAAATTCTGAAAAGGCTTTGTTGTGTCATTTATTCAGCACATTTCTACATATAAGCAATGGAACTTCAATCTCTGGTATGAAAGACTGAATAGGGAGACACTGATAGGCAGCGCTGTACTGGGAGTAGCTCTCTTTCAGCATGAAAGGAGAAGATCAAGGCACAGTTCTCTCACATTAATTCACTGCAGAACCAACAACAGGCACAGAAACTTAAATTGAAGCACAAGTAGTAATTTACACACATACACACTTACCTGTCCTACTTTTGCATTTTCACAAACAAATGTCTCATACACAAAGGCGACTTCTGGAGGAAATTCATTGACATCCAGCACTTTGATTGTGACAGTAACTTTGCTGGACAGCAGGGGGTTGTCTGAAAGATCAAACAAAGTTTTGTCCATGAATCAGATCAGTGAAAACTGCAAAAATGTCAGGCACATTTCATATTTGAAAAAGAAGAAGAAGAAAAAAAGACAAATTAAGAATTCAGTAAGTCTTTGACGTGTTATACTGACATCCAGAAACACTCTTGAGGATATGATGATTTTGAAGTTGCCTTCATGTTACAATAAATCCTTATAATGCATCCATTGTAGCTACAAAAACAAAAGGATTTTTGCTGGATTATTCATATCTGAAGAAAACTTTGTAGTTGTGGCTTTTCATTAGCAAATCAGCATGATGCAAGATAATTCATTTATTTATTTGTCTTTTGACAAATCTCTTATTTTAACTGGATTCGGCTTTTATTTATGATTTAGACTTTTAGATATACGGTATGAGTAACGCAATACTGTATTTTCATTATTGTCCACTAGATGGAGATGTGGTCTTTAGAAATGTGGACTGGAATAAATGTTTATTCTCATTTCAATCTACTACAGTTATATTATGAAAGTTAAACTGCTTGGTTTTCTAGAATGTGCATCTGGATGAAAAACAATTCACCATACTTACTAACTTTCGTAGCTACAACAGTGACGCTGTGTTCTGTATTTTTCTCTCTGTCCAGGGCTTCACTGACGGACAGAGTTCCTTCAACAGGATCAATGTCAAAGTGGTTTTCAGAGTCCTTTCTCCATTCAACAGAATATCTACAAACCAATATATCAAATACAACAACAACAAGAACAACAACAACAAAAAAAAACGATCAACCAGATGACACATCATGTTCAATTAAAGAAATGTAATTAGGTTATTTTAGTAAAGATTCAAATTAGAACTCAAATATAAAAATAAAAAAAAATGAAATCATAGGAAAACATTTAGTGATTTAAATAGTTTTATATACATATTTATTTATTTATTTTATTTATTTTGACTGATTTAGCCCAAAGGATTTAGTTTTTGAATCTTGAATCTAGTTCAGCTCCATTTCATCTCCTTCTACTTCTGATTGAATATCTAACTGGAAAAAAAGTTCAACTGTTATTATTTCTGTTATTATTGGTGTATGGTTTTTTGTAGTCATCACCCCACAATATTTCACCTTCCCCCATTAAAGTTTTGTCTCTTTGTATGATTTCCAAACACAGATTTGCTTTAAATCAGAGTTTAAATGTTGCGATTCAGCTATTAGCTGGTTAGATTCTTTCAAAGTTTACTACTCTCTAATGAAGGTTTTGTAAAAAATTACTTTGGAAAAATAAATACAATTAAATAATGAATGAATGACATAGAAAAGGAAAATATTAACAACGATATTTCCAGAAACAAGGTCATTAAAAAAGAAAGACGCTTCAGTGAACAGAAAAAAAAAATAACTGCTGGGTAGTGATTGAAACATTGTTGTTTTATTAAAATATGTGTTACAAAACATAAAAAGGCTGAAATTCTAAAGCGTGCACTGGAAGTCTTGTGTTAATTCATGATAATGAAAATGAATTTCTGTTGCCTTAACATCAGCTAATGTAGGATTAACCATTTCCTTTACAAACTATAGAAATGTATATAAGTATATACATTTCTATCAATGCATATTACTCCATATCCACTGGTACACTAGGAATCTAAATCATTTAGTAAAAATAACTTATTGATTAAATATAAAATCTGACACTAGATGCTGATTTTATAGAATAATATTTGTACACATAAGCACTCTTGTTCTCTTTGAACTAGTCTGCTACTTTTCAGCCCACTACTATGACCTGCAGAGACCCCTGTTTCTTTAATATAAGTAGCCAGTGGATCAGTAGAGAAAAAGGAAGTCTGCTTTTTCCCTGTTGTACTAGACCTTTATCAGGGTTGCAATCCTGCTGCTTCCTTTCTGTCTCAGGTGTCTCTCTACCTGCTCGCCGGAGGTTTTCTGCTATACAAGCAAAACTTCAGCCAGAGACTCGACTGGATTCTTCTAGTAAGTACTACTAAAGACTGAACTTCCCAAACTTCAGTTCTCTGCTGTCAAATCATCCATCATTAAATATCCTATACTCTGGGTAAGTTTTGTAGCTTATGAATTATAAATAAAGAAAACCTGACTGGAGGCGGTCTCAACGTATAAATCAGATCTAATAGATGTTTGGAAAAATTATGTGTCATACATAGTGTACTGTATATCATTAGACATGCAAGTATATCCATCAAAATACAGTTCAACAGTGCCACCCACTTTATTTTCTCAACAGGAATAAAAAAAAAAATCAGCAAGGTACTAGGTAATCAAAACATTACATTTGATCGGAAGCAAAAAAGTATTTGAAAACCACACAAAAATGCAAAAGCATACGACTTAAGCATGATTTGCTTGCCTCATATCTCCAATTGGTGATTTTTAGATAAATCATGGTTATGTGTTTTTTCACTAGAATTAAAAAGTTAGAAAAAAATGTAGTCTTGTAGCTCACAGTATATTTAAAATCAGTTTGCTTATAAAAAGGCAGTGTGGGATATATTTACCAGTTCAATTAACAAAAAGTAAATATTGAGGAACGTCTAGGTTACTATCGTAACCCACGTTCCCTGAAGGAGGGAACGGAGACGTTACATATGGGAACTCGCCA
>JAUCMU010000042.1:10511661-10522110 GCA_032275025.1 Enteromius treurensis | reverse complement strand
AAATTAATTAACTAAACATAATAATCACTTATTAATCATTTGTGAATGTTTTGTAGATGAACATTTCATCATTAACTTATCGCTTCTAAATGACTTACAACCATCCCCTATTCTAAAGTGTTACTAAAAAAAACATACTAAATGGTGTTTTTTGAATATCTAAAAATGCACAGCTTTCTGTGATGGGTAGGGTTTGGTGTAGGGTTGGTGTAGGGCAATGGCACATACAGTTTGTACAGTATAAAAACCATTACGCCTATGGAGAGTCCCCATAAACCACAAAAAAAACAATGTGTGTAAGTGAGTGAGTGAGTGAGTGAGAAAGAGGGAGCCGACTTAAAATCATTTATAATTAATGTCTTTGGAAGGAAATGACGAACAAAGCATGACAGTGTGGAGCAAGAAAATTAGTTCAATTAGCTTTGTTCTTTCTCAGATAATAAGAGCAACTGCAGAAAACAAACAATAAATCATGTCCTGTGGATTAGTTTTTCCACTGATAGTTGCCTGATTGTCCGTGTATGATTGTAAAATGAACTAAAATAGTCAACCTAGAAATGTGCCTCATGTGATAACATCTATATTAATTGATTTTAATCAAGTCAAGTCAATTTCATCATCAAATCAAGTTTTAATATCAGATATTATTTACCACTGCTTAATCAACGTCAACACAGTAGGTTATCAAAAGAAAAGCAAACAAAACAAGAACACAAAACAATATTAAACAAAACCTTAAATATCATTTTAGCATCAAAAGCAACTCCTGATGCACATTTTTTGATATCTTCAGCATCTTTATCAACAGATTTTAGATCAGTTCATTTTCAGCATGCCTCGCACAAATAATTCCACACCAGAATGCAGTGTGCTGATCTGAAAAGAAAAACTTTTACTGCACTGGGGTTGGTTAATGACTTCAACCGAGTGTAAAAAGAACAATTTGTCCCAGTCTGTTGCAAGCCAAAAACAATAGACATAAGTCTTCCAGAACAGCTTAGGGAATATACGTCCTCAACAACGGCAAAAGAGACACTTTCATCAAAAAAAGACAAATTACAGAGACAACTTTCTCTTGTCATTGTCAGCCAAGATTTTTTTTCAAAGACCTCAGTACTACTTAAAAAGCATCAGCTTTATGTCTACACCACGCTGATGTTCTGCAGGAGGTATTTTCCCTGGTGACAGCAAACAACAATTATGTCTGCCATTGTCATTTCAAGCTAGCACTGAGATATGCGCCTGCCTCTCTGTCAGCTGTAGCGCTGACCATGCTGAAAGAAAAACAACCTCAGACAAAACAGGACAGAGAGCCAGCTGCCCATCTGAAACACAGTGACCCCTGTATTGCAACCTTTGGACATTGTTAATGGTGTAAAGCCTGTAAAGCTCAGCTCACAAGCGATCTTAGAGGGAGAATACCCCCAATCTGCTATTTTACATTACACACTCATTGGTTTTAGTCCAAACATGTCTCTGTTCTTTTGTGCTTCTGTAACAGAGTCACATTGGGCACCTTTAGATGGCACTGTTTATCTAGTCGTTTCAGAGTCTTCTGATGCTGTTCCCTCTGAGAGTTTACACAAAGGCCCGTTTCTCTCCGCACTCCACTCAAAAGAGAATGCTAATCAGAAGCTAGTCCATAGAGTTGTTTTGTTATTCAATACAGTGCACATACCAAAACTTTAATTAATTCCCTTACTAATTGACATTTATTCATGAATTCCTAATTGCGCGTCAACACTGTAAGTTGTGAAGTATTCAAAATCCATTCCAACTTTGAATTCTTGTTTCCACAAAGAAATATAAATGACTTTTTTTTAAGTATGTTAAGGCAAAAGCAAGCTTTTATTAAAGCTACTGATATGACCGGATTTGACCGGACTCTTCATCTCATATGCATGAGAAAACTACTGTTCATGATTTTTTATTTTTATTTTTCAATAAAGTGAAGGATTAAGATAATCCCATATGTTGCAAGAACAAAGTACACCTTTCAATCCTTTTGTTAATATAGAGACAATTATGCCTTCAATCTACTATCTTAGTAGATCATCTTTATGCTCAAAGCAACACTGAGCCTATAAAGCCACGAGACCCCAAATGTTCAGTCTCAGCATTTCAGAAACGTCCCTGTGTAGCAGAGCAGGGGCGTGATGGAACAGCTCGTCAAAGAGAAATAAAGGGAGAGGGAAGTCTGTTATTGAGGACAGAGGGAAGAAGGGGCATTGTCATTGACCCGCCTCCATGCCCCACGGTGAGGATCCCACACATCCATTTCCAGACTTTTTTTGGGTCACTAGATATGGCACACCCATTTTGCAATGTAAGGACTAAGTCACTTTGTCCTGTGCAGCATCAGCTTGGGGAATAAAAAAAAGTTGAAAGTAAAGGGCGGCAAAATATTTTTGCAGTGGCCTGATTTATTTTTAAATTATAAATTGTGAGTAGATCATATAAATAGGGTATAAAAAGTGTTTGGATATTTAAAGGCTGTTCATGTAATTGAAAATTAACTATGATTAGTCGAGCATTAGAGTTTTGAACTTGTGATTATAAATAATATATTTTCACACTGAAAAAGAAACACCTAAAAAGCCATAGTTACTGTATGTTGAACATTTGGGCACTTGTGTAAAACAAGGACGCTGTCAAAATTAATGTTATAAATGGATTATTAACGAAGTATTTATTTTTCAGGTAGTTTTGCATGCAGGTCTCTTGAAGCATCTTTGGAGACGCCGCCACGGTCTCAGTTTGTTCTGTTTCTTCATGTCATTGCAGATAGACTGAATGATGATGATGAGATCAGATCTCTGCAATGGCTGCTGTTAGACTCCTTGTGCAAACTAAAGAGTTCCACCACTGTATGTATACACACAAACACACACGTTGTTTTTTGTGATTTATGGGGACTCTCCATGTGCATTCTGGTTTTTATACTGTACAGACTGTATGTGGTATTGCCCTACACAGACCCTACACCTAAACCTACCCCTTACAGCAAACACACAATGTGTATCTATATATATATATATATATGTTAAAAAATTAAGAAATTAAGTTAATTAATTAATTAATTTCACATTATTAAAACACAAAATTTTTGTAAGTATTGAAACAGCATGCCTATTTTGACTAAAACATATTAAAATATATAAAAGAATGAAGAAGCAAATTACATTTTATTGTGTTTTTAATAAATGTAAAATTATGACTGATTAGTATTGGTGGTAAAAGTAATTCATCTTTTGTGGCATAAATAGATTTTTGCTGTAAATTTGCCTAACAAGATTAATACACTGAATGACATTTTAGTGGGTAACTTTAGTAAATCATGAAAAAATATTATACTTATTTTTTCGCCCAGAAAACCACTTTATTTATTCATGTTTTTTTTTTTTATTTATTTATTTTGTTTGGGGGCAAAATAACAAATTAAAGCATTATTACACTTTTTTTTTTTTTTTTTTTTTTTGATTGAACCCTGTTTTCGTCCTTCACATATACAGATTACATAAAACCTTATAATAAAAAAACAAGTGAAAAACGTTGAAAATGCACATTAATCCAAATCTAATGCCAATTAGCTAATAAAGCATACCACTATAACTACAGTAATATATTTGTATTTAGTTAGTTTTCATTCAACGTTAAATGTAATTTTATATAAAAATGTTTAGTGCTTTTTGAATAGCAAAAATGGCACCAAAGTGTAAAAAGTGAAACAAAGCATAGCCCCCAATTCCTCTATATTCTGCATATTGATATCTCCGTCTGCTCTAGAGAGATGAATAGCAGCAGTGGACCATCATTACGTGTCTACAGACTACACTAGCTTTGAGTAATGAAAGAGTAACCCCTCTACTCCCTGGAGGACAAGAGCACTCCAGCCTCATCCGCACATCTGTACCAAGGCATTTGTTTTAGCTAAGCACTTACAGCACAGCCAGCAAGTCTGTGATTGGCCATGTAACAGGGCATCTGAGGGGATTTCTACTTGTCACATCACATCAAGAGGTAGATGCTATGATGGCCATGGGTGCACTCATTTATTCATGTCCACTAAATATAAAAATATTTCTTGGGGAAACTCAAACAATGTATTTTTCAATCCCCTAAGAGTTCATCACCCCTAATACATTCCTCTATTTCAGATGTTGGCAAAACAGCAATGGGAAAACAGTGTTCTAAGGACAACCACAAAGCATATAATAAATTGATAAGTCCAAGAGCAGCTATTGCGTAGTGCGGGTTAAGCAGTCACGCTTTTATGGCGTTATGCATTATTCATTCGGGATGCTATGGATGGCCATCCAGTAATAAGATATGACTCACCTCAGGGTAAACACACACAGGCCCCTGAATGAAGGAGCACAAGGGGTTATTGCTATTGTACTTGAATTCACGTGTGTTTGAAAAAGAGATGCAAATGGCATTATGATTTGCATCTGATGTCACCCAGCCTATGCCAGCATATAAATATTGCCTAAATAAACATCCACATGCTGTCAAAGAATTCACTTACTGTGCAGTAAAAGAGCTCCTGTTTCATGTACAATAATGAATAAGCTACATATGGAACTGCAATATATTTACTCACTTTTGCTTATGAAAGAAATGTACATACAAATTACAAAATGTTTTTGCCATTACTTTTGTTCTGCAAATTAATTTTTTCAATGAAATTTATTTTTTAATTCATGGAGAAAAAAAAAAAGACTTGCACAGACAACTTTTAAAATGTAAATATAGTTTAATAGTAGTATAAATATATATATAATTTATTATTATTAATTTACAGTGTGACACTCCTCTCTCATTTATGTTTATATATTTATATATCATAATCAAATAGAAGAAAGAAAGGTTTGTAAAAATGAATTTAATGCTACACGTAAATGTCATGAACGAGGACGTGAAGCGTGCGAGTTCAAGTGCAAAAGGTTTATTAAAGGCTCAGGGTCAGGACATGAAAAATCAAGCGCCGGCAAAACAGACTCAGAGGCATAGACAGTAGGAGAAATGTTAAACAGAGCAATGATCAAAATACCGAGAATCAGTCCTTAGGGCGAGACAGAGAGGATATCCAGAAACAGTCAGAAATTCGTCAACGAGTAAATCCAAATGATAACACAAACTGAGAACAGGAACACGAATGAACACGACTAGGGTTGACGGCAATACACTGAAACTTACATCGACAATGATCTAGACAGACAAACAGACTGGTTTATATACAGATGGCCCTGATTGAATGATTGAACCAAACTAACAACAGCTGTGAGGAGAGGTGCATGCTGGGGAATGGAGTCCAGGAATGAAAACATACACAAAACACAGAGTACATAAAAAGCTGGAGTGCCAACCACAGTCTTTAGCTGGCAGCTCCAGCTGGGTGTGACAGTAAAGAATAAATAAATATTAAAATGATACAATTTAAATGTACACCATTTAAAAGTTTGGTGATTCTAAAATAATAATAATAATATATATATATATATATATATATATATTTATTTATCTATCATATTTTTTTTAATTGATCAATGAAAGTATCAATATGTTACAAAGTTGTGTTAGAAAGTTATAATGTTACAAAATATTGTTATTTCCAAAAACGGCAGATTTTTTTTTTTCCTTTTTTTAAGAATCCTTAAAAGTGTTTAAAATGGCAACCCTTTACTCAAAGCCTATATGTATGATATTAAAGGGTATAATGCATTATTCATAATGTGTATTACTTTATTTTTTGTCTGAAATAGTTATAACCATATTTAAAATGCATAGTATAATAATTAATTGACAATAACTGTGGTTAAAAGTATTCATGAGATTGTATAATCCATTATTAGTTCGTGCTGGACTTATGGAAATACTGAAATGTTCGTGTCCCTGACACGAATAAATAGATTAAATGATACTTTTGTGATATAGTCACGAACTGCCGTGCGTAGCAATCACAGGGAAAATAAAATAACATTTTAAAATGTATTAATTTATTTTAAATTGCAATAATATATAATTATAATTTACCATATGTAGTCCTTTTGCATTATTGACACACTACTATCCTGTTTAACAATGTAAAGCTTAAAAAAAAGTAAGTTGATCGATGTCTTTGAAACATATAAAAAAATCTTACTGGACCCACACTTTTGAACAGTAGTGTAAATATAATAACAGTCACATGTCTAAAAAAATGACTACTAGAAGTCATACGGTACCTTTTTCAGTATGACTGTTCCCTCTTGAGTGTTCTTATTGCTGTAAATATCAAACATGGAGCCTCCGTCACCAGGAACAACGCTATATTCCACTTCAGCATTCTTTCCAGAATCCAGATCATGAGCTGTGACCCTCCCCACCGATGAGCCCACAGGTGCAGATTCAGGAATGCGCAGGTGAAAGATACCTGTCAAGATTCACAAACACCTTTCTCATTGTTCAAACTCTCACCTTAGGAAAAGACATAAGACTTTACATTTAGAAATTACTCTGAGAGGTAGTTAACAACAATCATCCACTAATCACTTCAGCAGCTCTGGAGAAAAGTGCTAGAATGCTAATCACATTTGCAAATTTAACTCTACTTAGTTGTTTGTGTTTGGCAAGAGCCCTTGAGGACTTAATCATGGCCAATTGTAAATCTGAGGTTCTTCTCGGATCATGCATTACTGTTCAGTCTCCATTTCGAAGATAGCCCCTCTTTGGTATCAGTGCTAGCCATTAACTGAATTAAACAATTCAAATAATGGACTCATGTTTAAGGTTTCTAAAGAGAAAAGCAAATATGAAACCAGATTAAATTCACATTAAGATAAACCCCAGGGATAAACTGCTGCTGATATAGAAATGCTGACAGTATACTTTAAGCTTAAGTGCACTCCATAATGATTCCTGCACATCTGCTTTTGAACATACTTTTAAAAAATCGTGGTGGGTTGTCGTTGACATCTCGGAGAGTAATATTGATGGTTGTGGTCCCAGCTAAACCTCCGAGCTGGCCGCCCATGTCCTTAGCCTGTATGACCACCTGGTACATTTCTTTAACTTCCCTATCCATGTTAGGTAAGGCGACCCTTATGATCCCTGATTCGGAGAGAAAGAAAGAGAGAAACAGGGAGCATGTTAGAACATACTGTACAGTTAACATTTAATCATAAATACATTTATAAAGAGAGAAGTAATATCAAATAAGTAAATATTGGTTAAAAAAAATTGGTTCAGTTCCATTTATCTAACCATTTAACCATTTTTTTTAAGTATGCTATAATGCTGATGTTAATTTTAGGCTCATGTTTAATATTTGCCATACTGAGTTTCTTAAAAATATGTGTTGAGGTTTATGTACGTATAATACAGTGTTTGCTGTCTATTCTAACATATTCAAAGGTTTAAGTTGCTACAAAGCTAAAATGTCTATTACTAAGTCTATTACTATTATTAAGTCTATTATGCTCACCTGAACTGCATTCATTTGCCAATAAAACACAGTAAAACAGCAATATTGTGAAATATTATTATAATGAAAAATAAAGTATAATTTATTTCTGTAACTACACACTATTAACCATTAGATAAGCATTAGTAAATACTCAGTTTATTCTTTATAAACCATTGTTCTAACATCATTAAGCATTAGTAAGCAGTTTACAGCTATAAATGCTTTGTTCTTGACCACATATCTATATCATCATATATATACATAGATATATATATATATATATAGATAGATATATACATACTGTTTAATAATTGTATTTTTATACTTTATTAATGATTAACTTATAATTTTTAAATTATTATGTTATAAACAAAAGTCAAGTAAATGATTCCTAAATTATTTAATTGTAAATTAATAAATCATATTATTTAGACGTACGATAATAGTTGCTCAGTGAGTTAATACATGCTTTATTAACACATACTACACACATAATACATATTCCTGTTGTAATAGTGCTGTATCCCTCTGTGTTGTATTTTGTTCTGTTAGAAAGATAGCTGAGCCTTTAAATCTCTCTGTATGAAGAGGCGAACTTCAGAACATTCTTCTAAAGGCTAATCAATTCTAATAGTTCTCCTCTCAGAGGAGCTACTTTCTGATCAAGAGATGACGGCATGAATACGATTCCAAGAGCAACAGAAAGTCATTGGGCAGACAGGTGTGCAGAATTCTGCAGAATGCAAGAAATCATGTGTTGAAAACAACCACTCCCCAAAAATACATCTTTCACCTGTCTTGGGGTCAACAGAGAAATAGGGCTGCCCATGAAGGATGCTGTACACAATCCGTGCGCTGTTTCCATAAGTAGGGTCATCAGCGTCAGTGGCGGTTATTTGCGTCACATATGCGCCTGATTACGAACATGAAAGAGATGATAAGAGGCATTAAAATGACACTAAAATTTTTCACATGATCATACTTTCAAACAAATCTTCATCAAACAACCATACGCTGTGTAACAGAGTTACGGTTTATGTTTGTCTCAATTTGTTTAATCATGTGTCAGCCAGAGGAGAAAGGGCTCCGTGCTGACTCTTGCTTCCTCCAAGGGTTTCCTCCTCATCAGCTTAAACATCTCAGAGAGTTTTTGCTTGTCAGTGTCGCCTATGGCTTGCTCACTGGAGTTTGTAAAGCACTATTCTATGTACAACTGCTTCAGAATAGTGTTTATTAAAAGCAGTACATATATAACAAGTATACAAATATACATAATATGGACCTCTTAAAGATTGGATACAGTTATTTCAATCAGACCTTTTGTCACAGATATATAAAATCAAACATCTAGCAATGCAGTCTGCATTTACAAAAAAAAAAAAAAAAAGAACTCAGTGAATTTAAGTGTGGTACTCTGATAAGATGCCACCTTTGCAATACTTTTTGTGAAATGTCATCAATGCTAGATATTCCACAGTCAACTGTAAGAGGTGTTACTAGAAATTGAAGAAAGCATTTAGGAACAGCAGCACCTCAGCCATGAAGCAGGAGATAATGTTGCAAAGTGGGGTGACCAATTGACAAAGTGCTGAGGCGCATAGTGCATAAAAGTCACCAATGCTCTGCTGATTCAATATCTGAAGAATCCATAACTTCCAATGCACAAAAAAAAAAAAACTGTAGGGTGGGAGTCTTACATCATCAAGTACACCGCCAAGCACTGAATGAAGCGGTGTAATATTCCTGCCATCTGTCATTCATGATAAAGGGGAGCGCTGATTGTTGTTACGAAGCGGACACTCACAAGGTAAAAGTAAATGATAATGTTTATTTCAACAGGTATGTCAAAAAGTAAACGAAAGTTCATCCAAAACTGGGAATCAACATAAATAACTGAAAGTCCTTTGTATTTCTTGCAGGAGCTGAAGTCCACAACCACAAACCACTTTCCTACGAGTTGGAGATCACTCGCGGAGCCAGGAGAGCGAACACACCAGATCAAGGAGCTTTCTGTATGGGGACAGGTAAGTAAGAGGTAAGTGCAATAGCAATGTCAAGAGTAAGCGTCCACTGTCGAAGTACGAGCTTGGACATTGAGCTACTAGTGGTGTGTGGTTATAAGTGGTGGCTGATTATGCTGGTGATCGTGCTCAGGTGTGTAGTCCAGGTGGGAGTGCTCAGTATTCCGGTGATTGGGATCGTTGGGTGACGTGAAGGGAGGAGTCAGGTGTAGAGTCTGGCGTGGAGGTTACAATTGTGATGTCTCTTTTTTAACATTAGTTAGTGTCCAATGTTGCAGTTTGAGCATAAACAATATCTGTTACTCTAGAAGTTTAATGCAAACGGAGCAATCCAAAATAGTTTATTATAAGCTAACACAAGCGGTAGCATTTACAAATAACAGCTTATCAGTTTGAGAAAAACAGATACGTAAAAAGTTAGATGAGATAATCACACACATAAAAAAACATGCCATTTAGGACAATGCTCACACATTTTCTCCATGATCTTTTTTACTAAAATCCTCTGCATCTCAGTTGCAGTCAAATTAATTAAAATTATTGATTTAAGTCACTGTTTACAACTGGAGCACATGCTGCCGATGTGAGGGGCGGAACATTTAGACTGGAGCAGCTAGCCCCAGTATATATATATATATATATATATATATAGTTATTATGAAATAAAGCTCACATTGTGATGTAAGATTTTGGTCGTATCGTCCACTCCTATTCCGAACCTACTCAAACACACCTGAACAAGCTAATCAATGCCTTCAGAATCACTATGAATTTGATCAAGGTTGGAACTAAATTCTATAAACAGACAGAGTTGAGAACCCCTCCTGTAAAGCATGCCACCACTGGACTCTGGAGAAGTGGAACCATATTCTATGGAGTCAAGTCAAGTCACTTTTATTTATTAAGCGCTTTTAACAATACAGATTGTAGCAAAGCACTGAACATTATCAAGTAGGAGAACAGAGTGATGGTAATGTATAA
>JAUCMU010000042.1:10494371-10511561 GCA_032275025.1 Enteromius treurensis | reverse complement strand
AGTTGGGTCCAGTTCTCCTCTGGCCGGACGCCCAGCACCTAATTTCCAGTTCAATTTAACACATGTTAGATTGTGTTAGGTCTTATAGTGTGTGTGTGTGCATCTGGATCCATGGTTTACAGTGATTACTTTCCATAAAAAGTAACATAATCAGTAACCTTTTAACGCAGTATTGTAATGCATTACTTTTAAAAGTAACTTTACCCAACACTGTTCACAAAGTAACATTTAGCCTTTCTTTCTTCTTTCTACAGAGTGCCCTCAGAAAATTGTCCAGGTAAATGGAGATGGAAAAAACAGGGTGACCTGCAAGGTTGAGAGGTCAGATCATGATGGGCGTATCCACTGGTTTCATGGAACGGTCAATCTAACAAGCCAATCATCTCAGGCCATTTATCGTTCTGATGATGGATTATATACAGTGGTTAGTTCTCTCAATAAAAGTTTAAACTGGAAAACATATAACTGTTCTTACTGGACACCTCAAATTGAGCAATATATAATCAGCAAGAAAATTGTTATGGAATATAACATACCGTCTAAGACAAAGTCTTTCAGCAATGACAGTTGCACTGGTCTGGTTTTCTGTTTGTGTCTTTTTTGGAGTCTCATTTAGCAATAATGGAAACAACTGTAACTCTAAAAGGCTCATTTTGAACTTCTAATTCAAATGAACAAATGTGCAGTATCATTTCTACACACCAAAGAACTATCTAACTAACTAAATGTCTGAAAAATCAACCTTTGTGCTGTTCCTGGGTATAAATAGCACACACCCCCTCCCCACTAGGTTCAAGAATGTCTACTTTATGTACCACATATGATGCATTTTGGGAATCTGTTTTTTTCTATCATTTAAAAAAAAATGATATTATTGTTTTGTATCATTTTAAAAGTCTTAGTGTGATTTAGAAAGATTTAGAAGAATATTATGCTGTAGAGGGATGGTGTCCTCCTCAGAGTCTCTGAGGGCTAGGTGTTGCAGACTAATCTTTCATGTTTTTACAGCTAATTTGAAGATCTCTTTGTTCTGGTCTGGGATTATAAGCAAAGTGAAAAATGTTTTTTTGTTGTTTTTTTTAATTCTGTATTCAGAAATTCTCAGCATAGTTTATTTGTGAGTAAATGGAGCTCTGCATGCTGTCTCTCTGCTCTCAGGTATTAATCTCACACTCTTAGATCCATCTTCAAGCAATTTATATCAAGTATTATTTTTAAATTGTACTGTAATTGTCATTTAATTATGTAATTGGCATGACATATTTTTTACCTGACAAATAAACTGAACTCTTCTAAAATCATTAAGTCAAGTCACTTTTATTTATATTTTACCAATACAGATTGTAGCAAAGCACTGAACATTATCAAGTAGGAGAACAGAGTGATGGTAATGTATAATGACGAGAATTACACTATTTATTTATCAATTGTCTCTGTAGTCAAGACAACGATAATTACTAGAGATCATGTGTCCCCAACTAAACAAGCCAGAGGCGACAGCGGCAAGGAACCAAACCCCGATCCATGAGAGAATGGGAATAAAACCTTGGGAGAAATCAGGCTTAGTTGGGGCCAGTTCTCCTCTGGCCGGACGCCCAGCATCTAATTTCCAGTTTAATTTTAAGCACATATCAGATTGTGTAAAGGACTTATAGTGTGTGTGTGTTTGTGTGCATCTGGTTCTGGCGGTCTGTCCACTGAGTTCATCTAGAGCGAGTGATGAATAACATCTTCTCTGTTAGGTAGTCTAAAGGGTGAGTCTGGATTTGGAGGATGCCAAGAGGTCACCTAACTGCAATGTGCCAACTGTAATGTCTGGTTAAGGAAGGATAATGTCACTGTTTTTTCTGGCACTGGGCTTTTTAGGAATGCATTTAGAAGACAATGTCATTAAAGTGTTTACCCAAAAATGAAAATTAACCTCTGTTTTACTCACCATCAAGCCATTCTAGGTGTATATTATTTTATTCTTTTAGATGTATCTGATTATATTAAAAATTGTCCTGCCACCTCTAAGGTCTATCATTGCAACAGACTCATATTTCAGTTGAACAGTATATGAACAGTCCAAAACACTTTACATAAAGATGCACTTATCCATAATAAAAGGTGCCTTACATGGGGGGTGAATAAAGCGCTCCTGTAGCAAATCCATGTATTTCTGTATAAAAAATATCCAAACGTAATAAACACTTTTTTTATCACTTCAGCTATCTGTCATGATGAGAGCAGCCCCCAGGGGCAAAAATCACAGATAATACGTGCATTTGTTTTGAAACGTGATACAGCGTGCTGCACAGAGAGCACAGTGCACAGACAGCTTTGACATTTTAGATGCACAGACAGCAAAAAGCATGTATACAGTACACCCCACATTTTTTTAATTTCAATATAAAGTAATTTATTTGTTGGCTAGATGCTGCACGGGAGAAAGAACAGAAGTAAGGCTAGCAGTACCTCAAGCGGTTAAATTAATGTGGCAAAAATACAAGTCTGAGCCAAGTGTTTAATGTCATGATTGTTACCATAAATTTGACCGGAGCTTAAGTGCCATTGCTGTCATTGAAAAAAGTGACATGTCTCTGTAGTGGTGGCAGAAAAATGAAACAGGATTTAACACTTGCACGTCTGGCAAAGACGTTCTTGTGCCCCCCGCCTTCTACTGTGTCTAGTGAAGCTAGATAATCGTTAACTCATCTGAAAAGCATTAACTCAATGTGCAATCATCTCTGTATAAAAGAATAAATAAATGGCAGAGCTGGAGACATGAGGTTTTGTTTATTACACACATAGCACATGCTCCTTGTGTTTTTTTGGGGGATTGGATTTAAAGATGTTATATTCCTTTATTTGATAGCTAGGATGGTATCACTATCAACTGCAAGCTGGCGTTCATTTTTGAGTGCAATACCCACATCTCAAAATCCAATGAACAACCTATTTCTCCCACCCTCTTTTTTTTTCTTTCTTTTTTCTTTTTGGATAATCTGTTAAACTATATACTGAGTCTGGGTAGCACCATATTACATTTTTGAAAGGAATGAAAATAAGGCTCTGAGGGATGGAAATACAGACTGTAATGCTTTTAAACAAAATACTGATCAGCTGAAAAAACAAATATTTACAATTTTTTTACAATTTGTAAACAAAAACTCCATAAAACAGCCTTATGGAGGATCTGGGGCCTTTACAAAGACTGTAAGTCTATCCCTCACAGACTTCTTTTCACCTGAAATTAATTCAGGAAGGTGGCTAAGACCTGACTATAGTCAATATGAAAGAAAATGTTCGATAATTCAGTTTTGTGACTACATATTACTCAGTTCTCCTACACTCTCTTATTAGTCATACATTTTTACATATTCATATATTTTCTCACAAGTGTATGTACAAAAGAAAATGCATACTGTCTTGTTGCACTAGGATGCAAATCTAAAAATGGGCTTCAAAAACGTTATCAATTCAAAAATGTTGTTCAGAAATATAAGCGGCAGAACAGTTGTGAATGCTTTCCTAAGAGGAAAAGCAGTGTTCCACAGCATTTGCTGTAAGATTAAGCATTTGGGATTAGTTATTAGACTTACTTGCCAGCTGGACCAGCTGAAATGTGCTCAAAATCCTGCTAAAACCATCAAAACAGACCAGCTTAACTAGCTTGGCCAGGGTGGGAGAATAACTAACCATCTTAGGCTGGTTTAAGCTGTTTTTTTTCAGCAGGGATAAGTGTAATTAATTACTAGGAGCAACAAACTGATGTCTAATGTCTTTTTACTGACCTTGAATATGCATGTGGACAATAAAGAAGAAGACTTCAGATCATCACAGCAAGAATGAACGGCTCTCATCTTACTTTAAAGCAACATGCTTTGAGGCCAATATTTTCTCACAGTATCAAACACCCAACCATCTGGGACATAATGAGAAGTGAACTCACCGACGGGTGACATCTCTGGGACGCTAGCCGAGTATGGACCCTCCAGGAACCTTGGCTCATTGTCATTGATGTCCTGGACTTTGATAATAAACTCTGATTCGGGCTCTAAGGGTCTGCCTGTGAGCATGTCCACAGCCTGGGCTCTCAGTGTGTAATAAGGCTTCTCTTCTCGGTCCAGGCTCCGTAAGGCATGGATGTCTCCAGTGCTTGGCTCGATCGTGAAAATAGAGCCGACTCCATCACCTGAGAGTGTGTACTTCACCATACTGTCTCCCCTATCCAGGTCAGAGTGAAGCTGAAAAACGACAACGACAAATCTCACTGGGAGCTGGAGAGTAAATACTCATATGCAAATAAATGCAAATCAACGAACAAAAAGCAGACACATTTGTATTATAAGACATAATCATTTATAAAACACAAATCTAGCATATCCAATGGGACTATGACAATTTATTCTAATCCATTTACTAAATCAAATTTGCCCTATCCAAACCAATTGTACAGTATTTCAGTCTCTGATCATATGACTATGTTGGCTAACGGAGTGGGTGGTATATTATTACCCATACAGTTTGAGGATGTCCAAAGAGGATTGATGTAGATAACACTCAGTTATTTATTTTCTGTTAACAGCTTAATAACATTGATTTATTTACAGATGATATTCTTCAGATGAAAATATAATGGCTCTACTGGAGTTATTTTTATTCTTTTTCTTTCTTTTTTTTTCAGAAAAGATAAAAAACAGCTAAATAAAAGATTACAAAACATAAGGACTCATCATAAGATTATAGAGTGTTGCAGGAAACAGTTATCTTTTCAACTCAGAGGAAGCGAAAAGAAACAGCAAATTCTTCAGCTGGGATGAAACTGAGTTTGACTGGAAAGGAAGGATTAAGTTTGAAGTTTCTGGAATTAATACTCGAGAAGGAAAAAATAAATCACTGATGCAATGTGAAAGGATGCACAGTGTTCAAAGGAGGAGGAACTCTGTCCTGCTAAATCCGTTCGTCCTGCCAAGTAACTAATACAAATGACGCGTTAGACAGGGTACAAAAAGCTATCAACTGATTCACAGCTAATCTGTGATGAGTTAATTATTTATATCACTAAACTTTTATGAATGCCTATGAGGCCAGTAAATAAAAAAAAATACACTATCCTAAATGAATGACCTCTGAGTGGACATATAGCAGTGCATGGTCTCACTGTACTGTATATGTAAGGTAAGGAGGATGTTAGTGGTGACAGTAAAATACCAAGAAAAAAGGCAAGACTCTCAAGAAGAGTTATTTTCTACTGAAAAGGTCATACTTGGAAAGAAAATATGACAGTGGGGTAATATATCCTTACTGCAAAGGGCAAACAAGAAGTGTAACTTGCTTTGCATGAAAAAAAATAAAGACAAAAAGAAAACTTACAATAATGTTTGCTAAAGTACATTGGTAACTTAATAAGCATTAACGAAAATGTAAGAAATCTTCTGACTGTTACAAATGAAAATGGTTTGTTTACAATCACACTTTTGCATTTGAGAGGACAATTCTTCTTCTGCTTGGGTTTAATTGTTGGTGTATCTCCAATAGCAGTTATAATTCATATGCAAAATAACTGTAACAACTCTGCAAAATGTTTAAATTAGAATCCAATTAAAGACTTTCTTGTGACAACAACTGAAACATTATAAATTTAACCACAATCTGCAAATAGGCTGTTTGGACGGCTTCTAGAGTTACAGCTCAAAGTATGTTTCTACAGTTTACTTCTACTGGGAAAGAACTAACTGTTTAAATGAGCACCCAACATTCTAAAACTTGGAATATTGTTGCAGTTGATGGATAGCCAGATTGATTTTTTTTTTCAAACTGACCCCTTTAATTTTCAAACATGATATGGATTGAGAGTACCCTTGCGTGCAGTGCACATTGTAAGCACAAAGAAGTACTTTTTACCCATTTCTGGGTTTTTCCTGCTCGCTCTAATTAGAGTTTTCCTGTTGTGTAGCCTTTATGCAACATTTCATGTGTGATGTAACTTTAATTATGGTGGCAGCTCAAACACTGCATGATGGAATGTGTTAGAATTTCCCTTTATGTCACCTTTGATCACGATTTTCCCAACTAATCAGTACAGATATAGCAGGTGTGAAGTCACAACAGCAAGGTTTAAAGTGTAACGATGTAATGAAAGTACATTGGGACCTACTATATTAACTATACAATGTGTCAGAAAAAAACACAGTAAATGTGAGCGGAAAACAATATGCTAAAAATGCAACTAAATTAACTGCACTATTAATTAATTTATCTATTTTTTTTTTTTCAGCAGCACAACAGTTTTAATTTTGCTTTACAGTCAAATAAGCTGAGGCAAAAATCTAATAAATCTTTTGTAGTCTTTCTTTTCATTCAGACAGTCCATGCAAATTAATTCATGCAATTAATTACATTTAATGAATTATTTAAATGCATATTTATTCACAGATGTATGTTACGCAGGATTTTGTCCTTTTAAATAAAATGTTTAGTTAAAACCTGCTGCTGCTTTTTATAATGTTTATGTATGTGCTGACGTATACTCTCTAACTGACTGAGTAACTACATTCTCATTGTTTTGTGACAGATAAATAGAGTTGTAAATATAAAGTTAATTATATTAACTACAGCTGGCTGAACATATTGAGTTCCAGATGAACTGCAACACTCATTTAAACAACCTTTTGATTCTTGAAATCAAAATATCACACATTGCTTTGCAGTGTTGGGAGTAAGGCGTTACAAAAGTAATACATTACAGTGATATATTACTTTTTGCTGTAATGCAGTAGTTTAAGGCATTACTAATCAAGTTTCAGTAAATATTTACTCGGTACATGTTCAGTAATGCTTGCATTACAACGCACTTTTAGCCGAAATCTTTATTCTTCAAAAAACAGCAAGACACAAGATATTAATGTATAAAAATGCTGCAAGTCAGCTCTATTTTCTGTTCGTGGTCCGATATTATCCATGTGTGGTGTACAGGTTTGTAAATGAATACTAAAGGACAGCTGCTAATATATATATATATATATATATATATGTGTAGAGCGATTTATTTAATTCATCTCGCTCTCGCTCGCATAACCTTGTATGTGTGACGTGGTCAAGTGAAGGTGTATTTAGGGCAGATTTTACAGAAGTGTTGTGAGGCTACTGGCCCAACAGTGGAAAGAGTGGCATGATTTCGTCCTCTGTGTTCCAGGTCTAAGGCTATTAGTTCTGCCTGGCTCGCACTGCCCAGTGGCCCGAGCATGTCTTATTTTTTTCCTTCGACCAAAACAGCTTATACTGTTTCATCTAATAAAACAGTTAAGTTTTGTGTGCAATGACAAAATAATTATTTTTAATTTAGTTTTATTTTATTAAGTTAATTTAGAAAAATGCTTGGAGCATTTTTGTTCATTAAATATAACTTTTTTATTTTTATAAAAATATAAGTTTTCATAATGACAAAGTGGCCAGGGGCAGCCAGTGCTGATCATAAACTATATTTGAGCAATTTAACTTTTCAAATCATCAAAACTTGCCTAAAATGCAATAAAAAACATTCCAAGCAAATACTGTAACAATGTTTAAACGTTAAACCACCTCCAGTGGAAACTGAATTACCATTGGCGTCATTTTATTCAGACTATTACATCATTCAGAACAGTACAGGGTCTACATTTCTTTGGATGCACTGACAATATCTTAAACAGGAGCGCTTCACAAAAATTCACTGAAACTCAGCGAAAAAAGACATAAATACAAAAAGCTTTAAATGAACACTTAACAAAACAAAAACCAAAAAAATAGAAAAAACAAAAACTCTCCATAGAGATGGCTTAAAGTGCATCAGAGGAGATGGTGAGTCAGGAAATGTATCTTTGTGACACGGACTCAGAAAACACTAAATAATTTAAATATCTTCCTATTTTCCTCGTACATATTTCTGGTAATTAGGCTAATTTTGCTGATGCTGTGTCAAGCTTTAGTCTATTGTGTGTATTTGAATGCAGAACTCTTCAGCTGCGCTGACGGCGCACTCTCTGTAGTTATTTTGGTGAAAGTAACTCAAAAGTAATACAGGAGTATGTAACGCATTACAATTTTGAATCAGTAATATTGCAATGTAAGGAATTACTTTTAAATAGCAGTAAAAAGTAATATATAATATATTACAGTTTGGAAGTAACTTGCACAACACTGTTGTTTTGCGTCAGTGGCACTAGGGAATATACAAGAGATTTTTACCTCAGTTTGCATGTGTTGAGATCCAAAGGTATTTCTTTTAAAATGTACTTACAACATTACCAGTGTAGTTTGATACATGACTGCTTTTGTTTCGTTTTAGTGAATACATAAAACATTAACAAACAAATTATTCTATTGAACAGATTCATTTAACACACACACACAAACATCACAAATTCAAGACTTACACAGTTTGAATCCTTCACTGAATTAACTCACTGAATATTTGCAGTGTTTACTGTACACATTTTATTATAAATACCATAGTAGTTTTTAATTTAATACCTTAAACTTTAGCTTTTAGTTGTGGTGATTAAATAATCTTTTAAACAATATGCCCCCGGTTACACATACAAGACATGCAGTCTTAAAACATGCTAGTGCCTTTGTTCTATTCTTTTAGAATCTGGAAATGCTGCCCACATATACTCATCTTTATATTATTCTGTTGAACAGGTTCAACATTAATTTGTATGAAAAAGCTAAAACAAAAAATAGCTTCTCCAGTATTTCACTACCATGGTAGTTCACAGCTAATGAATATGCAAATTCATCCCACCCTATTATATGGACCTACATTATTAGTCATGGTTAAGAAATAACAGTGATGGGAAAATGTCAACTACTCTTAATAATTACTTTTTAAATAGCAGCTTGATCATTTAATGCTAACATGAGCATCATCCATGCAATTTATAAGTAGCCCCTAAGCAATATTCTTCCAGTGACCTGAGTTAAAAGAGGTTACTGTATATCCAACAAACTCTATTTATAGTGACAGGCTAATATGTTTGTTTGCAATTAAAGCATTACTCGATCTTGCTACTGCTGTTTTTGGGGCTATAAAAATCAGAGGTTACAGGCAACTTTGACTGATCTTGAGTGAAGGAGCTGCTGCTCAATGTTTACAGCAACAGAAGTAGAAGTGGCATGTGTTTGAGAACACACCTGTGACAAGCTCCTGTCTTCCAATGTGCATCCGCACAGACAGCACTCAGTTAGGCCACACTGATTGCACTGGCATTGACTGCAGACTATTCAATTTAGCCCTGATCCCATTTTAAGCTGAAGGTACTCCATCCCAACCTCCTTTGTAGGGGACCTTGATATTGAATTTTCAGCCTGGGATAAAATATGGAGCCCTTTTAACCCTCTAGCTTTGCTGTGAATACTAATTAAATGCTTTCAGATTATAGCATCCACATTTTTATGTTTGACATGTAACAGTTTTGGTGGATCAGAACATGTCGCACTGATAGAAAGATGATCCGGTCAGACTGTCATTTTGTTTGGTTGGTGTGAAATCAGAATTCTAAAGTCAAACTAATAAAGTGAACCGCTTTAAAATCAAATGAACAGTTTGCAGTTAATAAAAATGTATATACGTCGTAATTCGCAGATGCTGAAAATGTTTTATTCGCATGCTCTCAGACGCTACACTTTAATCAATTTCTCTACTGCTTTGAATAAATTACCTTGGGAGAGCATTTTGCATTATTCGCTGCTCTTGCAAATCTGCGGCAATCAACGTCTGTACATTTAGCATATGCCTGAATGCACAAATTATATGCATGTACTTTATGTATGTACTTATGCATATGTACATTGTTATACCTATTCCAATGCACTGAAACAACAACAAAAATCTTAAATATTATGTTTTTATCTTGTTATATGTAATCACGTCTTGCAGTCTACATTGCGACATCTGCATGCTCAACTCATGAACCATGTTATGCAGTACATAGAATATTTAGTTTCAAGCAACTCAAAGCTTGTCATGAGCAAAGAAAGGAAGATGAAAGAACAACTACAAGCTCCAGTTCGAGCCTTTGAACATCCCACAGTTTTATTCCCAATCTATTCTCAATCCCTTTGACCCTATACATCGGCTCTGAGAGTCAATATCATCTTACCTTTCCAACATACTGCGGATCAGATCCCATGTATTCCTCCAGAACAAAGAACTGGTTCCACACCCATCCTCTCTTGACTCTGTGAACTCCCATCATGCCGTGTTTCCTATGTGCCATCGTGTTCCTGTGCTGCTCCTTCCCCATCCTGCTCTGGGATGAAGAGTGGAGTGGCGAAACAAAGCTTTTGTCTAAGAGGCACCAGAGGAACAGCAGCAAACAGTTTCCCATGAGCATTGGAACAACCTTTAGGTGCAAAGATGGATACAGGTGACTTTTACGGTGACGGCAAAGGAGCGATGAATCCAATATGTAGAGCTCCACAAAGCCTCGGTGGAATGGAACAACTAACATCCATGGGAATCCTGGGGTGCTTGAAATTTTAGCGAACCACCTGCAGGAGAAAAGAAGTAACGGCACTTTAAATCAATGAGATTATGAGGATTTGCAAAGGTATCTGGGTATCATGTTGGCATGCAATGAAAGCAGAAGACAACATCACTGCCTGTTATGTTTTCATCTTTGCAGAGTAAATCTTTGTCTGTTCAGCTATAACGTAATCTCACTTGAAGGGCTTTACAAATGCTGAGCAAATTGGCTCACTCAAGTTCGTTTAGCACATTTAGCACTGGGAGGTTTGAGAAACAAGCATGCAAAAAAGACCGCAAGAACGAGGGAGTTTGGCAAGAGTTGAACAACTGTTGGCAGACCTCCAGGAAAGTGGTGGATGTGCAATTCTGTGCTCATTTTCAGTGCATTAGTCTTGAAAATGAGGTGGTCCCACTTGAATAGGAGGGTTGTTTTTGACCTGGCAACACAGATGGTATGTCACAGGAAGCAAAAGCCGGTCAAGATGCTCAGGGTCACAAATCAGACATCTTTCCTCTTAATCACCCTCTAAATAGAGAGAAACTGTATAATTACGTACAAGAGGACTATCCATCACTGTTGTACCAAGTATTATGAAAATTATGGTGGTATATCAACCAAAGGCTTGATAATTTTGATTGTGTAGCAGATGGAGATGTTTTATGTTAATTAATATAACAGTCTGCATGGAGGTAATGAGGCCATGTTAGGGAAAAACAAAAGGGGCTATTAAAAATGATACAGCACTTCCACTACCACATGCTTATAATGCCTCAATTAAACGCTGGTATTTATACTGACTCGCTAGTATGCTATTCTTAATGCAGCACCTGCCTCAATGCAATCATCAAACCATTAATTCCACCACAAAATAAATTTTTTCCCCTCAAAAAAGTGAATAGATTCAGGGCCAAAAGTTCTTAAAATTTAATACAATTGAGTAATTGAATCATCTGCTCATCTGATTCGTTCAAAATACTGATTCTTTTAGAATGCCACTGCTGTGTTGCTCGGAGCAATGATTAGTTCTGCTGTGGAAATATTGTGTGTGAAAACTAATTTTCTCAAAATTAACTTCTTGCTAACTCAACTGTTGTATAAAAGCAATATTACACAGATGGGGAATCATCCTTTGGCATTATGAGTGTACATATGTCAGCTCATTGCATCATTTGTATAAAATAAACAAAAAATGTATAAAAATCATGTGTTCGTCCAAAAAATTAATTGATTAGATTCTTCTTTATATAAGTAGGGCAATAATTATAAGAATAATGACCAGTTTGACAAATTCAGACAAGCAGGAGTAAAACAAAAAATCATGAATTTTAAAAGAAGCACACTGCAGTGATTTCAGAGCACAGGGAGGGACGAGATAAAACAATATTTTTCCATATTCTCACAGGACTTATTTCCTCCCACCCTCTCCAACCTTTATGTCATACCTGTTACAGTACACTGTGCACCAAGTTAATATATTGGTTTAATATTTCTACACCATGCACAAATCTGACAGTATGGGAGATGAAATACGTTTTAGTTAGAAGTGATTTTATGCTGCAACATGCAAAAAAATCAATGTAGATAAAGAGGGCAGGACAACAAATAGTATGAGCTTGGCGACATCAATTGGCAGACAGACCACCAAGCAGAGCAAATGATTGCAATACGAATCCCTGGAGACCTCTTGTGTGCCGTAGTAGCGAGATGTCTTATGGTTGGCAGGACATTGTGTCTCTGCAGCAATATTATTATTCCCCATGGAGAAACCTCAGCAATTGTCTCAACACTTAACAAGCTCAAAGACCTCAAGTGCAGGGCACCAAGAAAGAGCACTTTCGGTGTCTGCCTAAAGGGCATCACACATTAAAACTATGCCCTCATTATTTTGAACTTTTCTTTTTTTGCTTGTTGATTATGAAAGTTTACTGTCAGTCTGTGGTAAATGAATTAACTGGTGTATTCAAGCTGACATGATGTAAGGTGACGTGAGTGAACTTTACTCCATGGGTCTGTTGCTGAATACACATGCGACATTCTAGCATGCATCACCCAGCAGATTCACTGAAGTTATGCTGTCAAATCATGTTAGAAAAAGAATGCTGTTAAGCAGAAGCTGAGGACTCACAACCACACTAGAGACGTAAACCTAAATGATGTCTCAGAGGAAGAAAACACATACTTACTGTATAAATCACCATTGAAAGTGATAAATTATATAAAATGATAATCTTAAATATTCTCTCACTACTGTTTTACAAGCCTGACGGCAATGTGCCCGGGTTTTTCAGAGCAGAGAATGATATGCAAATGAAGGAAATCATATAATTAAATCTTAAAACTTCATTCAACAATGTAAAGTTGAGAGCTCCCCTGTGATTAATAGTGATTCCAATTACCAATCATGATAGCTCCATAAAGTTCATCCAACTGAAAGCCTATTAAGTTTAGACACATGGAATGGATTAGGCAGCAGTATAGAGAGAGTATAGAGAGAATGTGTTAGCATTTGGACTTAAGCAGTGGATGAGTGTAGGATACTTGACTACAACACTCTAAGTGACTGATTGTTGAGGTTAAAATAAGTAGATAAATCATCAACAGACTTGTTTATTCACTCAGCTCCACTCGGCTGGCTCAAATTTTTTTCTTTTCTTTGCTGTGTTCACACTACAAAATTTTAGTGTGAAAAAAAGTAATCAGATACTGTAAATGTTTTCACATTGCATGACTGGAGTGACATTAAGTTGCTTGTTATATCCAGCTCACACGATTTTGGCAATGATTTGGTCATTTGAGACAAATTGTAAAAAGACCAAAAAAATATTGTATCTGTTTTGACACGTTCACCAACAGACGTTTAATGGCTGTTTTGATTCAATTTAAGTTGACAAAATTCTGGCAGTGTGAGAAGATTTGACACACAGACTTGCAGTGTGACTTCTCCTTTGGCAAATGTCAAACTGTCTTTGTTTTTCAAGACAAGGCATGATCCGAGTTAATGCAAGAAATTTTTCCTAACTGCCATAAACTCTGGTGCACCCATCCTCTGCTCAAGAAATTCATATGATATGTTGCCTTTTGTTATGATAAACACTGGTTGAGCTATTGTTTTCATGTGGCTGTGTAGTGCTGATCAAACATTTTTTTTTTAAGTGGGATATGTATTTTTTAAAAAACGGTTTAGAAATCTGAGTCGGCCCGACAAGCTAAACAAACTGGTAGCCAATCAGTAAGGGGTGTGTCTGCTCATGATGTGGATGAGCACGCAAGCCCTGTCATAACTTATGAGGACCTTTTTAATTATTTCGTTTTGTCGCACGAAGTAGACGGATCTTCTATGCCGAATTATTAAGCACCGAGGCATATCAGTACCTGCACAGCGGGAAAGTCGGCCGAGTGCTGGTACATGAAACTGAAAGTGAATTCATATTTTTAAAAGCAGACATGAATCCCAGTCAAAGTGGCGCAAATGTTCATTCAACTTGGGTCCTTATTATATTACATTGCGTTACTTACAAATACTTACATTACTATACGTGATTGCATTGAGGATTAGGTAAATGGTAATGACTAATGTCTCCTCCTTTCATCCATGAAAGCACTTGTTTATAGATTTAAAGTGAACGTTATAAAAAACAGGTGTACATGTACTTTTTGATTATATGTATAAACATGCATATATATGTATAATCTGTCCTATTTTGAGCAACTGCAGTGCCTGACCTCTGCGACTCCTCTAGTTTTGCTCTCATGGTACTTTGATGGTACATGTGGTCAAAAGGCGGCTGCTGCGCGGATCACAGTCGGAGAAATGATCTTAACAGAATGCATTGTTCTGTAAGTCGAACGCACCTTTTGTCTATGTGTTTCTTGTATGTTTTCCCTTGGACTATCACCTGTTTATTATCATCTCCACCCGCCTCATGGGTTCCCATAGTGATTCATGTGTGCTCCGCCCCTTAGACAGCTCTATTGATTACAATTAGCCGGTCACCGCGAAATGCATGCTGGTTAGAAAAATGTGCCAAGTTTACAGTACTTGCTCTGTGTCACACCATCACTGTTACCTGTCATTGAGTCTGCAGAGCACACAGCCACTAATTACAAGATCCGTCTCACCTGAATTCTGAATCACCTGATCGCAATCAAGCACACATAAAAGATCGCTTGGCCAGAGACTCTTTAGCTGACCTCGAGGTTATACGCTCCTTACCTCTCTGGACCTTGACTCTTCTCCTACAAAGCCTCGCCTTACGTACCAGTGTGCTCTTTCAGCGATCTCAAAAACTCTGGAGTTGGAAATACTTACCTCTGTGGATTCGCGCTTTCTATTCCTGGAAAGGAAGGACACAAACTGGATGAACGGAGACTGAGATTGAGTATACTTACCTTCTATATACCTCACTAAAATTCCCTCTCTCTATTTCTGGAAAGGAAGGACACGGAAAGCGTGGATTATACGAACTACTGAGGGAACTTACCTTTTACTTACCTTTGTGAACTCTCGTTCTCTGCCGCTGCTGTGGTTCAGTGCTACTCACTGGACTCTGCTCTAAACTCTCAACTACTTACCCACTACATACCTTTTGAACTTACCTGTGTTACTTACCAGTTGCAGTTTATGGATGCTGAAATACGAATGCTGTGACTTACCTGTCTACTTACCTGCAACGCCATTTATGTTTGAATTAAGCTCTGTTATGTTGTATATGTTCTAACAAAGAAAAGACAGCAGCTTTTACTGTCTGCCTCCTTGGTTGTTTAATAAACCCTTTTTTGAATTGAAATAACCTTGTTTGTTTTACCTGAGCGTGACAGCTTCCTACAGGTGAATGGGCTGGACAAAACACTTTCTTATAGTTACATGTATAGGTTTGAAAAAATGTTCTATAGTGTACTTTTTTATATTTTATATTTAGGTTTATTTATGTAGCACCGTGGTCCAGCGAGACACCACATTTTGTTCCACTGCATGTCCACACGTATAGCGGAATGAATTCTTATAGGATCGATACATTCGTGGTTAAATGTAAATAACCTTTTTTCTTTTAGTGTAGTAACTTCAATACTCTGTAGATGGCAATATCATCCCATTTTATAGCAGCAAATAACCTGTGAAGTAAAAAACTACTTATTCAAAAATGTATACTCTCAGAAAAAAAGTAGCCTACAAAAAGCTGTCACTACCTTTTCATGAGGTACTAATATCCACGTGCACTTTGGGTACTATTATGCAACTTTAACGTAACTTACTAAAAAAAAGTGGTACTAAATAAGGTAAGGTATTTTTAAAGTACCAGCTTTTGTTTTTGAGAAACACTTGCTAACATCTTTAAAGTGCTAATTAGCCAGTCTGATATACACTAACAACATTTATTCAAATGCTTTACACAACTGTATACTCCAATACTGTTTTAATCATAAGGTAATTGGGTTTAATGTTAAGACTGAATGCAGTCAAAGAATTGCTTTTTTTTTTTTTTTTTTTTTTTTTTTGAGTGCGAGTATATTCTTGTTTGATCACATAACTGAATTGTTTTCTATGTCTTGTCGAGCACCAAAAGAAAAAAAAAGAAAGAAAAAAAAATAGAAGAACAGGATACTGTGTCCTCACTGGCTGTCCAATAACCGTCCAGTCACTGAGCTCTGAATCTAATTCACACAATCCGCTGAAGGCCCGTGATGAAGGGCAGTGTCTACATGAGCAATCATTTGAGAACCTTTATGAATATAAAGTAATAGATACAATCATTAAATCCAAGTTTTCAGATGAGCAGTAAAGCTGCTGTTCTTCATTACATCAGATTGCCCTTCCCTGAAGATCAAGCAATGGAGCTGTCAAGCTAAAATTAATTGAGCTGACATCTCACATTTATAAACAAGACATTTCACATATAGCTTCTTACATTTATTAACAAGGATTTCTCTGACTCATGCTTGCTGTTTAATTTTTTTTTTGTTTTTTTTTGTTCATTACTTAAAGCAAAACCACATTTGGCACTTAAAAAGTTAGACATCCGTGTCAGCAAAGGTCATGGGTTTAAAATGTATGAAAACTACAGTTTTGTCGATATTTTTATTGCTTGTGTTATTATTTCCATCTTTCTCTAATTTAAACCTTTTTTTTTTTACTAATCCAAGCAATTCTGAAGAGAATGTTGACTAAACGCTATAGAGATCATATAGTAGCTCTCTGCTGCTCTCTAGTGGTTTCAAGAGACTACCAGGCCTGTTTTTATTTGTTTATTTATTCATTAAATATTTTTGGTCTTGGTGACAGGTTTACTATAGTGCGCTCAATAACCTGAGAGGTATTTCCACTAGGTTGAGTGAGAAAGACTGTTGCTTGACAAAGTGAAAATAACACCCTATTTCTACTGTTATAGTCTTATAAAGCACAAAATAAAATACTAATAAATAAGTGATATATATATATATAAAATAAAAAAAATAAAAAATACTTTTGTAATCAGCTATTAAAATGTCTATAATAATTATTATATTTAAATAATTTAATATAATTAATACTGTTGTTATTATCAAAAATTAAATGGCAAAGCAATTCTGAAACAGTGAAAAATATTAAAATTATATATATATATATATATATATATATATATATATATATATAAATATACATGAATAACACTTTTAAATTGATTTGGCCAGGACTGTAATTCATTGTTTTACAGTT
>JAUCMU010000042.1:10474955-10487221 GCA_032275025.1 Enteromius treurensis | reverse complement strand
CCCGTTTGCCAGCGCTCGACCTTGTCTGTCCGACTCTAAGTTTAATAAACAGTTTGCATATGAGCCCGTACGTCTCCCCTAATATGTAACAGTACCATGTAAATGTATAATTAAATTGTATCAAATAAAGTATAAAATAAATAATTTTTAAAAGTATACACACATTTAAATAGTAAATTCTTTAATCAGTTAATATTTGGGTACAATTGAAATATTTTCAACATTTTCTTCTTATTTTTTACTCTCCACCCAGGATTGTGACAGACACCAAGGTGGGTGCAGTTGAGCAAATACAAACAACCTTCAGCAAACATGATGCCTCCGGGAAAAGTGCAGCAGGGCAGAATTGTTGGGTAACCATGCATGTCTTCTTTTCTTTTCTTTTCTTTTCTAAAAAATAAACAATGCACATTTTGTGACATGAAGTGAGTAACACATGATTAAGCATTCTAAATTAACAGGATTGCGATATTGAATCTAATGGGAATTCAATCCATATTCTGATTCACACGATGTAGATTTGATTACATTTTTATTTGATTAGTCCAGATACATTTGGACAAATTGTATGGCAATATTTTGTATAGAATAAAAGAAATTATCTCTCATTGTTTGTAAATCAGACCGCGCTTCTTGTTATGTGTTTGTGATGTTTTGTAAAATTTCACGGATGACAACCGCATTTAAATACAGGAGTGAAATTGAGGTACCTGCTATATTTGAACAAACTAATATTACAACAACCAAAGACTTATGTTTGGCACTTATAACTAAACCACCATTGACAGAGTTGCCATGTTTTGTATATGTTTGGAAGGTTGCTTGCAGAACACAGTGTTTCCATGTCCACTCATTATGAGCAATGCTTATTAAACATCTTTTGGCCTGTTTGAATATGGAGCTAAGTAAGCAGGTGCTGGGCACAATATTGTAGCTTGTGGCTTATTTCCAAGACAAAGCATTTGTTTTTCAGTTTGAACTTGTTATGCTTTTTTTTTCTAGCAAGATCTGACAACACAAATGAGGCCAGATATACCTTGTTACCTATAATATCTTGCACTCAAGCATACAGAGAATGACGCAACTTTGGTACACATTGAAATATGTCATTAACAGCTAGTTGTTTAATTTGGTTCTGTTCCCAACACATGGAGTTTTCTGTAAATGTGGTTGCCACTACCAGAATTCTGTTGTAGAATGCTTATGTCTCTCCTGAAAATGACTTAATTATGTTTAAAGAACAGTATATATTTTATATTAAAGCAGACTTTTTGCACTGTATGTTTTTGAGTCACTTTGAAATAGTTAGTTCAGACTATTTGGTAGCGGTTTGTTTTTAAAACCACTCTGTAATTGCATGCAGCATGTGAGGACAACCTTCATTTCATACTGATTTTCATTATTTTACTCAACTCTATGTTTCAGGCATAATTTGCAGGCTTAAGAAACTGCAGAAAAGGCTGCATGTGTATTAATATTTAGCAGCATTGGGGCAGGTATATGAGGTGGCAGGTTGGTGATGGTAAAATGCTTCTTACTCACAGAGCACAGCAATCAGGGCCGACCAGAAAAACAGTGCAGACAAACCGCCTCTTTCAGTTGATGCATTTAGCTGATGCATCATGCATCACAATCAGATGCACCACAGACGAGGCGGCCTAACAACTTACAATATCATTGGCATGTTATGTCAATGCATTTTTTGTGACACGTTCTCTGCAAACAGTGGAACAGCACATGCCAAGAGGGCAAATTGTGAGGCTAAGCTTAGATAATTGTCTCTAGCTGGCTACAAAACAAGGACACGTCAGATACCGCGGGGGACATCACAGTGACTACACAATTAAATCAGCCATCTTGTCACCCTTTTGCTACAGTGCTTCACATATTAGATCACCTTACATTGTTTACTGGACTTACATTGTGTACCATAGAAATGGGATTTGGTTTTTGTGGACACAGTCCTGGCTGCGGACTGTGATAAACGGCCAACAGACGGACAAATACAGGCCAGTGAGCTACATTTGTTCAGTTATTATCATTACAGTATCATTCCACAGCAAAATTACTCTGAAACCTGTTTGTTGTAAGCATCTGTGCACTATAGTTGTTCTAACGGTGTCATCAAAGAGCATGTCTCAGAAAAGCAGCGAGGTATTAGGAGTAGCTCATTCAGTGGGTTAATATCGCATCTGGCTAGCAATAGTTGAGGCCCAATTATAAGCTGCAGATTTGGACTGGCCTGATTCTCTGCTACTAGAAATTGCACTAGTAATGAAGCTGGGAACATCAAACAGAATGTCAGCTGAGGAGATTAGAGGGCTCAAAAACTTGCACTTGCAAAGTATGCATATGTATATGTACGCTAATGTTCAAAAGTTTGAACATGTTTGAAGGAAACCGCTCGTACTCACTTTATGGGCTTTTGTCCTAAAACAATGTTTCTGTATCCGCTTACACATGTATAGGACTGTTGATGCTATTGGATTCAGGGTATTGCAGCACCGCAAAAACTCTCACAATGTCCATCTAATAAGACCTTAGAGACGCAGCCCAGAGAAACATTCTGATTCAAAGATCTCCTTTAGTCAAAGACCACCAACAGCCCGAGATACGGACGGCGAGGAATCTCTGAAGTACCAGAGTAGGCAGTTTTAAATTGCTGTATGTCGTATTTAAAGTAAACTTACTAAATGCATTTGACAATGCATTTCCCAGTTTTGAGATTAATGCTATTTATTCATTTTTAACAAATGAGCTCATTAAAATAAATCAATTTACATGTATATAGTTTTGAAAATAAATCAAAAAAGTACCTAAAACTGACAAACATTATAGGTTTGTCATTGTTTTTTTGCCATAAACCATTTATTTGTTTTAACTTGTATACTGTTTCTTTTTCTTATGATTTTATAATAAAATGTTTATATTTCTATACAAAATAGTTTAACCTGCAATGTCTCACAGTCAGCTACCTCTTAGTACACTGAACTGAAGCTAACTACATTTTAAAATAGTATTTTATCTACTTCAAAATTAATAGTAGTTAAAAGCTAGTGTACAGTTCAGTAGGCTCCTCCAACACTTCTGATGGACAGACAATTCTGCATGAAGTTTGATAAAACATATATTGTGCTCTACAGGATTGTGGAAAGAAGAGGATGCAGATGTCATTTGTATTCAGGCAGCCTTAGGCAGATCTGTGAGCCGTTCAGCACTGGGAAATGTCTGCTGCTAAGCATGAGCTCACCTGCCATGTATGAGTCGCAGCCCATCTTCTAAAAACATATCCAACTGTCTTTCACCCTGCTGCCTACTACAGGAACTGGGCCGTCTGCACATTCAGTTCACCTACGGCTGGCCATCCCAAGTCGATGTGGAGAAATAACGAGCTGATGAAAACCCCCAGAAATACAAACATGCCGACTGTCGCAGCAGCATTGCAGATGTTTCCTCGTACATGCTAAACAAAGGAGCTGAAATCAGAATGAGCAAGGGATCTCCGAAAGCCTAACTTGCACACTTCAGGAATGACAATTGCCCTTTAGACCAACATCTCACCCGGAATAGAGACTGAAACTCACACTGATCAATGGCAAATCATAAGGTGACCTTATTGCATACAGTTACATGTCTGCATTGGGAAAAGGCCCTTTTTAATTCCTTATGGCATCTAAATGATGAAATGTTATCTTATAGGGTCATCTCATCCATCAACATCACACGTTTGTGTATGTACAAGCATATGCGCTCGAACTTTAAATCATATGCAATGATCTCTGTGTAATGCGTTGGTGCATTCAAAAGACTGATAACATTTGCTGTACAACAGAAGCAGGATGTTTGATGGTCTTTTCACATTCATAAACATACCATAAGGCTCCTGAACCATTAGAGTATCAAGGCATATACTGTATATAGTACATCACATTACCCTGAATCCATTGGCCTCAACGTTCTCAAGAAGATCGCTATGAGATTCCTGTGACATTTCATTTGTTCTCACAGTGGTGGGCAAGACTGTTAGAATTTTAAATGTGATTGATGTGCTCCAATCACCATAAAAATGGGAGCACAAACATAATGGAATACTGATGGACACAAAGCACATCCTCCAAGGTCAGGAACTCCTCTCATTCTACCCCCACATTTTCAACAAGCGACCGCTTTCCAACCAATTGAAATTGCACTGCATTAAATCTGTACCCGCCGTAATCATCTCCTGCTGCTTTGTTTAAAATATTTATACGTGTGAATTTGTTAAGGATATGATTTGTCAGTGCGGGCAAATGGTTTAAATGGATCTGCTTAGCATTTTAAATGGGATTATAATATTGGGGTGTTTATTCTCTTTGCCAGTCTTTTGATGTCTCGCATACGTCAGGAGTGCTTCATTAGCAAACATGAGGCGTCTGTTCACAGTAATGCATATATAATGTTGTAATGGGTTTCATTTTTTTTTTTACATGTCATTACTACAGGTCATTATAATAGAGAGTGATTTTTTTTATTTATTCTTCAAAATGATAATCGATGTTAAAATTTGCATGGCCAAAACTAGATGTAGCTTTAAAAATGTATAAAACAAATTTTGACTAACAAAGATTTCCTTGAAATTAAAAGCACTTGTATGTGTCCGTTTCTTTGTAGAGGGAAATACCAACACAGTCTCACAATCAATTCGTACGAGGTGCCAAATTCATGCTAATTCGTACAACCTCACTCGTACAATTTTATACGATTTGTCTTAAATCCTGTGACAGGGGCGGGGTTAGGTTTAGGTAATTCGTACAAACAGTATTCATACGAATTGGCAACTCGCAAAATACTGTACATACAATTTAGAAGAAATCGTATGAACTCGTACGAGTGAGGTCAAACAGATTTGTAAGAATTAGCCACCTCGTAAAATGTGTACGAACTGCCGTGAGATCAGGTTGGAAATACATTTCAAGGACCACTTTCTTATTTGGTTCTTTTGCTTTCATCAAAGTGTCTTGATGAAAACAACTCCACAGAATGGACAGATTCAAATGCATCCAGTATTGATTTTCTCAACAAACCTATTTGCTTCATATGGGCAAATGCTTCTGCTTATCTCTCTACCGGCTGGCAGGGTATATTTGTGGGCTGGGCTTTGCAGAATAGTGCCAAGCATGAGGTTTAGATTTAATGCTTGTCTTTAAAGATTCTCCCTGCTTCTTGAGACAAATCACATTCTGTCTTTAATTTGTCTCAGTCTGAGATTGTCTTTAAAAACCACTGCAAACTTAAAATGAGCCCATAGAGCTGTGCATTTATGTAAAATATTTTAATTTTTTTTTTAGAAAAACGATGATGATAATGATGATTAGTAGTAGTATTATTAGTTTAGTTTATTAATTTTAGTAGGATTTACATTATCTGTAGTTATTTTTAAGTTTTTTTTTTTTTTTTATATGCTGGAAAATATAATTCATTAACGATTTGGTCGACGCTACAGAGCACTTAGCACAAAAACGACCAGACACATGAACAGTTTCTTCCCCCAGGCAGTCCATGCCATGGACACTTAACTAAAATGTCATATCATCATACATGTACAAACACTTAATACCTGTTTTTACTTGAATGTCTATAGTATTTATTGTGTTTTTGTGCCACTTTGTACACTATTTTATATATTTGTACGTAATTCTTTTTATTATTTCTGTCTTGTTTTGTCACAGTCATTCTGTTGCACTGCAGAGCTCTGTCACAAAAACTAATTCCTCGTATGTGTAAACATAACTGGCAATAAAGCTCATTCTGATTCTGATCATGATGATGTTTATGATATTATCTACCAGGTTGGATATTATTAGTAGTAGTAGTAAAACTACAACTAGTAGTAATGGTATACTTTTTTAATATCAATACAATAATTAAAAAAATATATATTTTAGGAACATTTGTGCAAAACTCTGCATGAACATTTGATGATTGTGGCGATGTTTGTAGTAATGAAAGTACAGTAATAGCAGTATCATTTATTTATCAACAGTTCATTTTTATTTTGTTGCAGAATATACTGTAAATGTTGATGATTTTGTTATTACTATTAGTAATAAAAGTGGTAGTAGTAATATCATTTTCAATATAATCTTTATTTAAAATGAAATTATGAAAATATTCTAGAAAAGGAATTTATTATAATATTGTTATGGTTAATTTTACAGTTATTGTAATTATTTAAAGGGGAAGTTTACCCAAATTCACCCATTCTGACATTCATTACTTACCCTCATGTCATTTCAAACCCGTAAGATCTTCGAAATACAAATTAAGATATTTTGGTGATATCACAGAACCTTCTGTCCCTCCATAGACAACCTTCTGTCCCTCCAACACAACTGAAAGGATCCAAGGTCCAGAAACATAGTAAAAACTTTGGTAAAACAGCCATGAGTAGCTCAACTTCAGTTTTGCCACACTGCGAGAATACTTATAACACAGAATAAAAATAACACAGTTTAACCATTCTTCTCTTCTGGTGTCACAGTGTCACGCCCCTGCATTGTGTTTGTGGTGTTTCCCCATGTGCTCCTGTGACCTAGTTTCTGTCTGTATTGATTACGTTCAGGTGTGTCTCGCTTATTAGTGTGATTGTCTGTATTATTTAAGTTACGTTCAGTCGAGTCCCTGTGTCCGGTCATTAATGTTGTAACGTTGTTGGATGTTGTGTGAACTACCCTGCCTGTCTGTTCTCGTTGGATTTATTAAAGTATCACTATTGGATTGTATATTCGACTCTGCCTACGTACTTCACTACACACAGACCGTGACAGAATGACCGGACCCTAAAACCTAAGGGTGAACGGCGTGGTTTTTTCCGACCTTTTGTTTTTCGTGTTTTTTGTCAGTTTTTATTTCATTTTTTCCCCGATCTTCCCCCATGGACACCCCGTTCACCCCGTTCACCCCGGATTATTTACTCCTCCTGCTGGAGCAGGGGGAGCTCTCGCATGAGGACCATACAAGACAATTTCTGCACATTGCTTGTTTCTCCAGCTTTCCGGACAGCTCGCTAAGCACAGAGCGCCGCTGTCCGAAGATGGTCCTCGAGCGGATTTCGCCGCCTTCGTGGAGTGGACACTGGCGTGTAATGGATCACGTTTCACTGTTTATCCTGTGGATGATCACGCCAGTGCCACTCCAGACCCAGAGCCCAGCCCACCATCTATATACTAAATAATGACGAGCCATCACTAAAGGAGGTGACCGAGCCGAAGTGCGCACCAGAGCTAGAGAGCATGTCGACAGACCAGGTGAGAGAGCCGGAGAGGGAAACTATTGCGGAGGACTTCGCCACAGACAGTGCGAGCATGGAGAGGAGCTCCGCCCACTGCATCACGGCTGAGGGTGAGCGGGCCAATCTGGGTAAAGGACAAAAAGAACTGAATTTTCATATGACTCCTATTCCAGTTCCCCGTGTGCGTCCTCCGATACCTGCACCACGCACGAAATTTAAAGTCCCACCCGCCCACCCTGTCATTCCCATGCCACCACTGTCTACAGCCAGTCCCGCTTCTCACCCTCAGCCCACCATCTGTGTGCTGGTCTCGCCACGGGACTACCAGCAGCCATCGGCGTCATGGCAAGGGGATCCCTCAGCTCCGCCTACTACCTCCGAGTCCTGGACTCCGTTTCGTCCCTCCGACCCGTCGGCTACACTGGGCCCCCTAGCTCCTTCCTCTACGTCGTGGTCCGTCTGTCCTCCAGCTCCACTGGGCTCCATCGTCCCTCCGCCTCCATTTTGGTCTGTCGTCGACCATCCACCGCCTCTGGACTCCACTCCTCTGGCTGCGCCCCGTCACTCAGCCCTCCGGATCCACGTCTTCGCGTCAGTCGCTGGCGCCCTTCGTTACGCCTCGGCCCTCCAGATCCTCAGCGGCCCCCCGGCTCTTCGTCTGCGCTTCGGGCTTCTCAGACTATCTACGCCACGGCTGGGTTCTGGGTCCTGCTGGATTTCCCCTGCTCCGGGTCCCTCCTGTCTCCTCCCTGGTTCCTCCCTCCGTCGTGTCCACCCTGGACCCTGTTCCCAGTCCTCCTCCCGGCTGCCCGTCCGCCTCCTGAACCTCCTCCTAACTTGGACTCATGCCTCCTGTTTCGTCTACGCCGTGAGGACTCGGCTTCCGGGAGGGGGGGGCGATATGTCACGCCCCTGCATTGTGTTTGTGGTGTTTCCCCATGTCCTCCTGTGACCTAACTTCTGTCTGTATTGATTACGTTCTGATTACGTCTCGTTTATTAGTGTGATTGTCTGTATTATTTAAGTAACGTTCAGTCGAGTCCCTGTGTCCGGTCATTAATGTTGTAACGTTGTTGTATGTTGTGTGAACTACCCTGCCTGTCTGTTCTCCTTGGATTTATTAAAGTATCGCTATTGAATTGTATATTCGACTCTGCCTACGTACTTCCACCCTCTAATCACAGCACTCACTCTCACCAGAGTATTGATCACCTGAACCGGTCACCTCCACCTGGATCTAATCACCACATCATCTAGCAACACTTAAAACCACACACCACATTACAACCAGCATCCGAGCTAGTTTGTCACAAGTGGACTCTAAATTATCAAGACTGATCTCTACTTTGTAAAGACTTACCTGTATGCTTACCTTGTGTGATTCTCCTGTGTACTAGCTCTGTGTATTTTCGTCCAGACTTCTTGGAAATCCCCGCTGTGTCTCCATCGTCTCCGGAAGTGAGGTGTGTGGTTGTGGTTCCCTGTCTCCACGTCGATCTCTCCTATCTGTAAAGAGAAGGCATTCTCATTACGACTATATTCCTGTTATTCCATATTATCAACTTTCTGACTACTTACCATTCAATCCCATCCCAAACTCTGTTTACCCTCTGCTGTCTGAAATAAAAGAACTGTTTAACACTTACCTCCTGTGTGTAGTCTGCTTCCTAACACCTGGGATCATTTTCGCTGAATTGCTACAATATATGCAGAGTCGGATGGCTCTTTCATATCATTAAAAAAATATCTTAATTTGTTTGGAACGAGATGAGGGAGAATTTTCTTTTTTTTCATTGAACTAACCCTTTAAGTATTAATAATATTTTAATTTTGGTATTAAAATATTTTAGGACTTTAGGATTAATAGCGGTAGTAGTTGGAGATATTATTTATTTTTATTAGTATTTTTTATTTCTAAGGCAGATTGCTTTTCTACCCACATTTAGACCAGTCATCATAAGAAAAAATGCACACTAAAAGGGTATTTTTCATCTCTAATAAGGGCTTTTTGAGGTATGCTAAAGTATTGAAAGGAATGGTAGTAGCAAAAGCATACTTGTCATTAAGAATAATGTTAGAATAAGAGTATACAATCATCTGACACAGTCTTGGTGTGGGTTGGAAGAGTTATCAGCAGTATTTGAGCTCTTCCCTTATATATTCTTGCTAATTAGCAGCTATACTTTCATTTTTGAAAGCATTTACTTCCATAATAAAGAAATTGATTCTGAGCCATTTTCTCCTTAATAGTAAATATTCATAAAAGTGAGAGTTCAGTATCAAGAGTTAATGAGGAGGAATAGTGTTTAACTCTATGTTGAGCCTCCAGGGACACCTAGATAATGGTATAAGCAGTGGTTTCAGGATTTTTTATAATGTTATTCTCATTGGACAATCTCGACATCCCACCTTAAACCACTTCTAGCTGTTAGAAGAATGAATTAGATGTGATGTCATCATAAAAGTGCTCTACTAAGTCACACGCCACACAATTCTTGTGTAAAAACGCTCTGATATTCCCAGGCCGCCCATGACCACGAGCCTCATAAATATGCATGTGGAGATGTGACATCTCATCAGCTTGCTGCTGAGGAACTGAACCTAGCTCTCATCTCTCTCAAATGCCCAGTTGCTGGTGGCTGGCAACAACAGTGCTTTTCAGATGCTAATCCTGGATATATTTTGCTCACATCACAGGCGGGTTACTTCTGCATGTCAATCCGCAAGCAATTTTAGGACTAAATTGTTTTGATTATGGGAGCCAGTGCCATTTATCGGGTAGTTCTCTTTGAAGCTGGGGTAATATTATAGAGAAAAAATAGCTTGACGAGACTTAGCATCACTGTCATTATGCTAAGGTTACAACACAAATCAAAAATTGCTATGGTTTACTCATAAATATTTTGCCTAAATTGCAATTGACAAATTAAAGTCTCATAAAATAATTATTGAAAGTTGTTTTGCTGTTCACTAAAAAAAGTAATAAACCTTCTAAACAAAAACAAATACATTAAATCTAATACATTATTTGAGATGTGATGGGAAAAAATATTGTTCTAGAAAGCATCTGATTGGCCAAAAGATGAAGTCGTTATTATTTTGATCCATTATTCATTATTATATAAGTAAAATATTATCATAAATATAATACCAGAAAAAAAAAAAACTAACAAACAAAAAAACACCATAATTTCGTTTTCATGATCTCTAAAAAGATGCTGTCACGGAATTGAGCTGGAGATGAACGCTCTTCAGCGGATACAGGGGGACTCGGAAGCAAAGATGCACGAAATGTAACATTTATTAGAACAAACGGTGTGGTGCTGAACAAACGGACATTCACAAGACTTCAACAACAAAACGTTAACAATCGACTAAGACATCGGACATGGGGCATGAATGTATACAACGACTAATCTCAAGACACCTGGACAGACATGGCTGGGAAGGAATGAACATTGATGAGGAAGGCGGGGTTACAAACTGGCAGAGCACGTGAGGAAAACGGTATGAAAACATCACACAGAACCACGTCACTAGATCACAACAAAACACAGGCACATGGAACAGGACAGTGTTACAGATACACTTCCATTCAAAAATATAGGGTTGGACTTGTTAATTTGTTGGTGGCTGCCCAATGCTACATTTATGCGATCAAAAATACAGTAAAGACAATTAAATAATACTACTTCTACTTAATACTTAAATAATCACAATAGCTGTAATATTAACTATAACAGTAGTATAATAAATTAATTTTTCTAGAATATTTGCAAGATACCTGTTTTAAATAAAGTTATTGAAAATGATACTACTACCGCCACTTTTATTACTATTAGTAATAGCAACAACATTAACATTTACAGTATATTCGGCACAAAAAAAAAAAAAAAAAAACTGTTGGTAATTGAATGTAAATTTAATAATAATAATATTAATTAAAACGTACATTTTAGATTTTAGACATTTTAGAAGTCATGGTTTATTGTTATAATATGTATATAATTACAAATTTACATGGACTGTTTGCTTTTTAAAAATGAAATTTATTCCTGTGATGTGAATTTGAATTTTCAGCAGCTATTATTTCAATTTCAATTTCAGTTTTCAGTGCCATTTATTCTAATATCACTTCTCAAGCAACATATTCATAATTCTTTAAAATGTACTGTAAATTCTGAAACCAGTTATGCACCTTTGGGGAAGGAGATCTTGATACTTTTTTTTTTAGGTTATGTTCAGAATAGATAGTTTAACACAACAGCAAGTAACAGCAAGTATTTGATCACTTGAGTCAATTTTTTTTTTATTTGGTACAGAAGCCTTTGTTAACAATTACAGAGGTCAAATAGTTCCTGTAGTTCTTCACCAGGTTCACACACACTTCAGGAGGGATTTTGGCCCACTCCTCCATACAGATCTTCTCTAGATCTGTCAGGTTTCGGGCTGTTGGTGATCAGCACTGAGTTTTCGGGTCATGTTGGAATACCCATTTTTAATGCTCTGACTGAGGGAAGGAAGTTTTTGCCCAATATGTCACAATACATGCCCCGTTCATCCTATCCTTAATACAGTGCAGTTGTCCTGTCCCCTATGCAGAAAAACACCCCCAGAGCATAATGCTTCCAGCCCCAATGCTTCAAACACGGCAAATGGAGTTAACACCAAAAAGTTCTATTTTGATCTCATCTGACCACACGACTTTCTCCCATAACTCCTCTGGATCATCCAAATGGTCCCTGGCAAACTTCAGATGGGCCTGGACATGGGCTGACTAAAGCAGGGGAACCTTCAGTGCAATGCAAGATTTTAAACCATGATGTCTTAAAGTATTACTTATAGTAGCCTTGGAAACGATGGTCCCAGCTCTTTTCACAGCATTGACCAGATCCTCTCGTGTAGTTCTGGGCTGATTTTTCACCATTCTTAGCATCATTGATACCCCACAAGGAGAGATCTTCCGTGGGGCCCCAGTCCAAGGGACATTGACAGT
>JAUCMU010000042.1:10438197-10453913 GCA_032275025.1 Enteromius treurensis | reverse complement strand
GAATACTTTCCGTACCCACTGTATATATATTTATACAGCAATTTGTTCTGGTTCTCAAATTCCTGAGAACTGTTATAAATATTGTACTGGTATCGCTTCAGGAACATACTTTCATATTTGGTATCAATCTGCATGTTTTAGTATTATAAATAATAATGTTTTATGTCACAGAATACAGTTTTAATAGTTTTTTTAAGTGAAAATGTGCTTGCTTTGACTTCAAACATGCGTTTTTTTAATAAAGATGATGTCTATTTAAAAATTTGCTTCAGCGTTTTCGGAGACAGAGATCAGCTGACTTTCAGCTTGCATTACAACCACAGAGAGCACCTCACCGCGGCCACTGCTCACGATGACGACGAGAAAAGGTTCTTTATGAGTCAGAGCTGCAGTAAAGACTTTTACTTTGAAAAAGACTTTTGCAAATGTAGGACACAGTTAACAAATGCTCTGGTCAGCGCTGTCATTAAAAATCACTCTTAACAAAAGAAAGGGTGTTGACATTTATGACAAACATAATGTTTTCCTCAATGGACATTCAAACTTATGTTTTATTGTGAGATATGCAGCTAATCACACTCAGCCCATCTCTCTTTTATAATACTTTACATCATAGGCTACAGCAAGCTTTTAATACAGCAATACAGCTTTCAATTAAGCAACTCAAAGTTTTGGAATTAGTAACGAAGCTGTAAACTGTTTAGATTTGAATCTGTGGTTAAAGGAAGTAACAGAAGAGAGCTTTTAAAGATACTATGTTGTTGTTTCAAATTTATTTACACACTTGTAATAATTTTTTTGTGTTACTCTGTGTTACTTTGCACTTATAATAATGCTTGTCCACTTTTGCGGGCAGTCAACTGTAACTGTTTAAATATCTGATTCAAAAGGAACCTTGCTTCATCTTTATTGCTCTGCAATAGTGCATTGATTGAACCTTACCCAAGTACCATATCAATAGATCCCTTAACAACACTTGATTCTATGCCTTCAAGATGCCAGTTGTAATCTCAAAGCCATGATACACTTACAGCCTTGCAGTTGAAGAAAATATGTTCAAACCAAATTTTAAATATTTTTTTTAATGAATATAAGATCAATAGCTCAAAAGAACGATGAAATTGTTAATTTTAATTTTCATCTTTCTTTTGCGTCATTGAAGGAGTACTCTTTCAAAATAATATAAAATAATCCCAAGCGTTAGTGTACACTATATACATAGCTTATGTTTCGTAAAATCCCTGATCATTTCATTCCACCCACTACAGTTTTTGCTGCATATTTGAGCATGTATTGCATCGCAGACCTGCCATAATGTACTAAAGGATGGAGCAGTGCCAGCTACTGTTTTGGTCCCAACAGTAAATCTGCAACCCATGAGTAAGTGTTGTTACATATTTTAGATGTGAAGAGGGTGATGCATAAGACTCTTAAACGTACCTTCGGAAAAAATGGCCTCTTTAGTTCGGTAGTTCTAAAGGTTACAGAGAGAGTGGAATATTGTGTATAAATAGTGAATATATATATTTATAAACATATATATATATATATATATATATATATATATATATATATATATATTGTCAGTGATATATATTTTTTTAAATACCTCTGTATTTACCTATTTACATATTGTTGCAGAAAGCCTTGGCTGTTTACATCAGCTCAATGCCACTAGATGTCTTCTCTTACAGAAAATCCACTTCATATTTGTTTTCGGTGCAGTCTAGTTTAAATTGCTTTCATTAGTTGTGAGGAAAACATTGCAACTGCAAGATTCTAAAAACATCTGAAGATCTGATTGTCCTGGATGTCAAATATCATTAGCTTTAAATATATTTTGAGCTACTTTTTAAACACGTAGCTTTATATCTAATTCTATAATTATCTAAACTGATAACTTAAAGGGATAGTTCACCCCAAAATTAACATTTTGTAATCATTTTATTTTGTTCCAAAATGCGTATGAGTAATTTACTAAGTTTTGGTTAAGTCCTTTCAGTAAGGTTAGCTAATTCTTAACACTGGTTTGATGTAACTAGCTCACTTTCTCTTGGAAGTGCTGTCACAGCAGAAACATGCTACAGTAGATGCTACCATGAACTGACGACAGATGGATGGTGAATTAAATGTTAATAGATTCAAACTCCTTACCCCATGTCTGGGCACCATTACAGAGATAGCAAAGTGAAAACATCAACTGCAAAAATGATTGAATGTCACAGTTAAAAGTCAAAGTAAAACAAAACGTGTAGAGAAAACAAAAGCAATATAATAACTGTATCTCTCGTTATTTTGGAGCTTGGCATATTGCATCAATGCATGTGTTATTTTATACAACGCCTCCCCCTTTTCCTCCTGACAGTACCACGCCTCCACCTCCTTGTTTTTCTCCCTGCGTGCCTTCCCTTACATTACTCTTTGCCAGTATTCCTGCCAAGACTCATGATTGCACATGGACAGTTTTTTTCACACCCATGGCCCTGTTAGCATTAATGCATACAATACTTTCATCATATGAGCATTCTAAGTCCTGTTTCTTGCACCTTTTGCAGTGTTTTGCAGTTTCATTGTAACCACATCAATATTGAAAGCAAAATCACAATCTGATTCACTAACGTTTTGAGACAAATGCACTAAATTATAGGGCACCAAGTGTAACCTCGCTAATGTCATGGACTAAATTATATATCATTACACTTTCATGCAATTCGGAAAAAAAAAAGACTAAGTCAGTTGCATTTTTTTAAGCAGAAATGTGAAGTCAGGTTTTTTTTTATTTTTTTTTTTTTTTATATATAACAATAATTTTGTATATGGAATTTATTTAATTCAATGCACATAATGGTGAATATATACTTTCATAGATAACAATGCTGTGGAAAAATATCAATCACATCACAAAATGCTCAGTCTTTGAATAAGATACATATTTCATCCATTAAAGGGGTTGTCTGTATTATCAAGCCCGCGAAATGATACCTTCCATTTTATGATACAAAATTTCACAAAATGCATTTTGTCCATGAAATGATAGTTCTGTAAATGCATTTTTGGATGGAAAATACCCCCAAATGTGACCCTCTTTCCTAAAATATGTAGGCTAGGCTTATATATATTTTTGTGTTTAGACTAAAAAAAAAAAAAGAGTAAGATATTATCTGAAAAAAAAAAAAATAAATAAATAAAATGACAATACTTATCAGAAACAACCAATAATCATTTTTATTTATATTATTTTCTTACATTGACAAAATGCATACATGCTGTAAAGAATGCCAGATAATAATAGCCTCAAGAACTCAAAGATCTGGAAATGAACTAAATTCAGATTGTATGGCCACCTTTGCACCATTACCCGATTAACCTTTATTGAACTGGATGTCAATACAATACAAACAGCACATGCAAATAAACAGTGTTGCCAGTGGTGCAGTTCATTCTCTTTGTATCCCCTCAAGATACCGTTGAAGACTAACCTTCGTCATTCTTACTGCCCAACATTTTATTAAAAAAAAATCAATAGCCTTGATTTATCAGTTTAAAATTTAGCCGGAATGGAAATTAATGCCCTCATGTGATGCAGACCTTTTCTCGTCAACAGGTTGTGGTGGCTTTGCATAATAAATTGCAGGGCTTAGCAGACATGGCCAATTGATTAGCAAATTAAGAGGCGTTCGGTTATGTGTGCGCAGACAAAGGCAGGTTTGGCGCCTGGCAATAGCTGTCGAAGATTTTGACTGATTGTTATTATTAGTGAATTTCAGTCACGCAGCACGATTTATCAGCACCGCTGTAGCATCCTGCTGACAGGACCTCTTCCTCTCCAGTAACACAGCATTAGTGGTGGATCTGTACCTTCGTCTGACTCACCCTGTCTCTCCCTCCTGCTGCGCCTCACATGAAGCGAACAGACCGAATGAACGCTGCTGCCAGAATGCTTCTGCTCCGTTCCCATATCCATGCCATAATGTTTGCCGTCTGAAAGGTATTTCATTATTTAGTATGAACAGCCAATTACAGATGCAAATTCTGAAATGAGACTGATGAGCCTTGGACTGCATTACCTTTGACCCTTAAATCTGACATTTCATGCCGTAGCTTAATTATATAAGAATCTGAGGCAATCCTTTTCACCTCAGAGGAACCCCACTAAGCGCCCAATACCCCATTGATTGAAATGATAATTGTCTGTTTGCAGAAAGAGCCCAGGTGCAGTGACATTCTGCTGGTTTACCATGAGCATCAGAATTGCCCAATCAAGGCAGTGCTCCAGCTGACAGACCTGGTGAGGAAATTACTAACACTTGAGCAACAGATGGCTTTGGCCTCCACACAGTCTGAGTGGCCATCATGGATACTCCAATTGGGAGGGTTTGGGAGGAATTCACTCTCTGTTGGCTTTCTAATACAGGCTGTGGTTACAGTTTCATCAGCGTGGGGTACAGTAATCTGATAACACATCTAGTTGATGTTATTGAAGATATGGTGGAATAATGTGGGGGAATAATAGAGTAATGTACTAAAATATAAAGTGTTGCTGTTCAATCGTAATTCCACAGCAGGCAATGAACATTATGTATTTTCTCTGAAACTACTGGAAAATCTTTGCAAGAGATGAAAGGGCCTGGCAGACTTATTTTACTCCCGTAAACTGATATATTTCTGAGTGACACAGGATACTAAAGTAGAAAAAAAAAAATATATAGAGCGGAACTGTCTGCAATTGATTGAATCATGAAAAGTGGGCTTACTTACCAGAATGGAACCAGGTGGCTGGAGCGGATGGTTTGAAAAGGATTTGTGATGTCAGTTGAAAGCATCATGATTCAGAGGTGAAATAAGTTGTTACATTTTTATGAAAGATTACGAAGACAAGCAGTTTTTCTTTACAAGAACATACACTGATGAATCACACACAAGAAGACCTGGTGTGTGTGTGTTAGGAAAGTAAATAAGATCAATTTCATTTTGCCTTCCAATATTGTTGTTTGTTTATGGAGTGAGTGAAGACTGGGGACTTTTAATTTGTTTTTATTTGAAAGTAGCAAACACAGGTAGAATATCTGAATGAATAGAGAAGGTCATTTATGGAGAAACCTGTAAACTAGACTTATAACTTATAACCGAGACTTTTACCTCAATAAACTCCTCATTTGTGAATAGTTACAGTAATAAGATAATTGTTAAGTTTAGGTATTGAGTATGATTAGGGAGGTAGAATTTGTGCTTTATAAGTACTATTAAAAAGCCAACATGTTTAAAATTGGTGGAGCAGGAGCGAGAGAGGACCAAGGCGGAGCCGGAGGGAGGGAGGAGCCTGACCGAGCCGGCAGGATGGAAGGACGAGGCAAAGCCGAAGGAGTGAAGTCTAAAGGCGACGGACGGCCGACGACCGACCAAGGCGGAGCCAGGGGGACGATCAAGCCCAGTGGAGCTGGTGAACCGACGAGCACCGCAGGAGAGGAGGGAGCTAAGGCCCATGATGGAGCCGACGGGTCCATGGAACGAGGCGGAGTTCTGGCTTCGGAGGTCAGAGGTAAGAACGAGGGACGCCACGGTCCTACTGGTTCTAGTGGGTGGGGGGGTGGAAATCCCCGAGACCCCCTTCCTCCAGTGGTCTCCAGCTGTGGCTTGTGCAGCATGAACTCTGACTGTGGTTCTGGTGGCGTGAACTCTGACTGTGGCTCTGGCAGCGTGAACTCTGGCGGTGGCTCTGGCTCTGGCATCGTGGACTGTGGTTCTGGTATCGTGGCTTCAGGCATTGGCAACGTGGACTGTGGCTTTTGCAGCGCAGCAGACTCTGGAGGGCGCTCTTGCAGTGCAGCAGACTCTGGCTGTGGCTTTGGCAGCATGACTTTGAGCTGTAGCATTGGAATTGGAATCGGGATCAGTTTTCCCTGCCACATCTCAAAGACCCCTTCAGGGGTCAACAAACTGGAGATCTTTGGGGCTGATACCGGCATTACTGACCGTAATCTAGGAGCTGGAACGGGCACTACTGGCACTACTGGCTGTAATATTGGGGCTGGAACGGGCACTGGGATGCGCTCTTGCCGCGCGGGCTCTTTGATGTGCTTTACCGGCGGTGACTCGATGACTGTGTCCGTGAAAAGCGGGTCGGCCTCCTGCGGGGATGAGTGCTGGCATGTCGGCCCACAAATCTGGCTCCGGTTCATGGTGTCGTGTACTGGGTAAAGGCTACCCAAAAAATTGTGCCCGTCTTTTGGGAGGGGTTTCTGCCGACGCGCAAGCCGTGACCCGGGCAAAGAAGGAAGGCCTCCTGACCGTTGCTCATGTGGTTCGGGGAGAGGAGTGAGCCCGTGGATGTTGTGGTGGAGGATCTCCTCGGGGCTGATCAATATCCTTATTTAGTTTTTTTTTAGTTTGGTGGATTCGTTCTGTCACGGAAGCTGTAGCAGGCAATATGTTAATATATGTTTATTTTATTAATCATAGATTTATTGCAGCATCTGAAATGCAGTAAATTGTACTAGTATCAAGTCTGAGACAGTGAGTGTCAACCTTGAGGTTACTTGTGGAATTAAATGGAGTTAATTGCTTGTCATTTCTTTGACATTTACCAAAATAAAGTGTAGGTCAAGGAGTGTAGGAGTGTACTGTGTTTTACTCAAGCTGCAATAAAAACATAATGTTTAAAGTTGTAGTATAGGCACAATCTCTGCTCTTGTAGGGTAATGTGAGCTGTGTGTAATGTAAGTGATTAAATCAAGCGTCTCTCTTAGTGGTCGATCAATCCTCTCTAGTTTGCCCAGCCTTGAATCTGATGCTAATGGCTATTTTTGTCAGATAATGTCTACCGCTGTTTTTTATAGTTCAGGGCTGGTGGTTTGTGTCCATCTATTGATTCGCTTACTCTCAGCACTCTTACATTTTGCACATACAGGTACTTCATGGCAAAAAAAGAGTGGTATCAGTACAGTTTATAAAATGGTCTGATGGATTTTTATGGAGGAAACCATGTCTTTCGCTCATTGGAAAAAAAACTTGCAGTTTCCAGGTGAAATAAATTCTAGTGAGATACCAACAAAATGAATTCATTTTTACACACATATTGATAAATTCTGATACAATAATGTATTGTATGTTGTGATGTATTGAATGTGCATGATTTGCAGACTACATTATATTTTCATCTCCAGGATGATTCCAGGATGGGACAATAACCTCTCCACTCCAGCAAACTCACTCAAATGAGATTGTAGCAGTCTGTTAATTTTGCATGCAATTTTCAGTTAATTTTGCATACATCACTATTTCTAAGTTCAAGCTCTCTGAAAGACACACTATAAGTAAATAAACCATGCTAATATACACTAATGGTGTGCTGTAATACTAATGAAAACTCATGAACATACATTCATACTAAAATCTCCAACTGACAGACAGTTATTCATCTTTTATGAATTATTAAAATGTTGACGTCCAGGATGCCACGAGTATGAAGAATAAAGAGTACATTGTGTGCTTTCAGAAGCTTAGCTTGGCAAAACAATGTTCATAAATCGCAGTTGAGATAGTATTATTATCAACTGAAACAAGTATTGGACTGAAAACAGTATTCCTTATGTTAGGGATGCACAATATTTTCTGACCAAATGTTACTATTGGCCTACTTCTAGTAAAATAAAAGAAAAACACACAAATCATATTTAAACTGTGTTTCTGTTTGATATCATACAATTGTGAGTATGCTTTTATTTAAAGACTGGAAGCTATAACTTACATGAAAAAAACATTAGACTTAAACAAATAATTTTATATATACAAATTGTGTATCCCTACCTTAAGTTAGAAATTAAGCAGACACCAAACCACAAAAATATTGCCATAGGCACATTGGTTTAATAATGTACTTGGGCTGTTATTACAGTAGTTTTCGTTTAAAAATGAAACACTTTTTGAAATTAAATTGACAACTTATGGTATGTCATATTACACTATTGCGCATGACAGTTCAAGTGTGAAAAATAGTAAATGTTAGTGCTGAGAATAAGTAAAAAGGACTTCAAAATATTTATTGTTGAGTTACTGTTATTTACTGCAATTTTAAAATTAACACTTGTTGAGCATTTTCATAATTAAACGTCAGTTCTTTTTTTTTTCCCTTTTCTAGTATCTACTATAATTAGAACACACTGAGTGAACACAACACAAATAATGTAATAATTTGCATCAGTTCACTGGTTCATGTGGAGTTGGAATTATGTCAACAGAGATTCCCATGGTATCACACACCTTTGTTTTGAATCCTGAATACAATCCGATCAGATGCCACAGCTAATGTGAGAGCTCAGAGAATCCTGGTCATAGTCACACGGTCAGGGATTAAAGTATGTGTGCAGCTTAAGGAGGCCACACATGGGAGCGAAGAAAAAGCAGCATGTGTGAATTTGTGAGAACTCCAAGGGCACTAAGGCAGGTAATCCCTCTGTGGTTTTTCCACAGCTTCTCAAAACCATGAAAAATCTTTCAATCTTTAAGGGAGTCATTGGTAGTTTTCATGTTCTCCCGGCTGGAGGTGGGGTGGTGCAGCCTGGCAATCACAACATAGCCCACTTACACCAGGTGCTCAGGGGGATATTGTGCACATCTGCTGTTCAACATAGCTTGCCTTTGCCCTAAGCGTCCTTCACTGCTTGCTCTAATGGTGGCTCATGTTATATGCGGAGGTTGTTTGCTTTGGAAGGTGCATCTTGGAATTCTGAAGAGGTGGGGGTACCTACTCTAGTACCTACTCTAGTGCGATTACAACAAGGTCAGACCCATCTTCATAGGTTGTGGAGGTCACCCAAATGCAGAAACTGGTGGCTTTGTAGAGGGCTCTGTAGTCATCTGTTCCTCAGCATTCTCAGCCTTCTAGACAAGGTCATTTTGTCAGTCATTGCGTAGGATGATAAAAGCCTGTCCTCACTTAAAGCGAACCACAGGCTCTGGCAGCAATTCTTGCCCCGATTATTATGAGAGATTCCTCAGAGATAGATTGAAATCATTCGTTATTGACCTTTCCAGTCTCAGAATGTTCTATGGCGTTCGCCGGGTTGTAATGTTTTCTTTGAAGGCGCTTCAGATGCTGTCAGGCTTAGCTGAGGTGCTGGAGGTCAGGATGGAAAGCCACGTTATCTTCTCCAAGGCTGTAATTTATGTGTCTTTGTCCTTAGCAATATATAAACCTCATTTACAGAGAGTTTTTATGGAGAGCTACATCGAAGCTAGATGACAGATAATATCTGCTTATTTTGTGTGCTTGTTATTGTAATTTCAGATCAAAGTGACATAGCACATAGGAGCGTCATTTATAAAAACAAATAATAATCATCTAAAACAGACATGGCAAGTTCTTTTTGTTCATTTTGTTTAAAACTCAAGTAAAGTTTCAAATTTACAACTTTAAAAAAAGTAATGATTTAATGTATAAAAAATATAATGGTATTAAACTTTACCCTCAGCCAAAGCTATTTGTTTTGGAACAAATAATGGATTCATGGGACCAAAGATTGCCCATTAGATTTACCCAAAACAAATTATATCTCATGTTTAACAACTACAGACACATCAGAGCTATTCCAGAACAACAACCACTGATGCCCTGGAGCTCACATCTTCAAAAATGTCAAAGCTAATGTTCAAAAAGGTGTTATCTTTAAAAAAATAAAAAATAAAAGTATATTTGAATTAAAGTCCATTCAGTGACATAACAGTTACTTAAACATGATGGTGTTTTCGGGCATCTACCATGAAACTTGCGCTAAGAAATGCTGCAAGAGTGGTTTAAATGGTTCCTGTGGAAATAATGTGTGAATATCTCAAGGTTGGAAAGACTTCTCAGCCAGTCAGATTCAAGGAGCATACTATAAAGTGTTGCATGAATAAATAAATATAAGTGTCAGAGAAAAAAAAAAAAACACAACGAAGAAATAAAAAAAACAGTTTATTGAAAATAATTACAATAATCATCTACAAGCCTTAATATGTCCTCTATTAACCCTAAGAACATCCAACAGTTAAAAACAGAATAACAGAAAAGCGAGGACCTTCATGACTGTCTTCAAAATATAATATTATATATTGTATATAAATACAAACACATAAAATAAAATTGTTTAAATAAAAATTAAATAGTTCAAATACAAATATGCTGTTTAAATATTTAATATAAATAATATATAATATATTAATTTAAACATATAAATGCATATCTAATGCATATCAAAACTGATACTGAATGTTCATGTATTTATATTATAAACAATCACAGGACAAATACATAAATTATAAATACAAAAGCTTTTATTTTGGATGACAATATATATACACATATAAAGTACACATACACACATATACTAGATTTTAAGTGGTTAAAATTTAAGCTTTTGTACTTTTTAATGAATTGCTTAGCAACTTAGTGACGTTCTTGTTTCGGGAGGAGCGTGTACGAATAAACCTCAGCTGGCGCCACATTAACTAATCAGTCTCCTCATTTCATCTGTCCAATCAGATCCATCTTACCCACTATAAATAAACCCATTTCTTTCCTTTCCGCGTCTCATCTTTTGTGCATCCCTCCTCCGCCCCTTCTCTGCCTGTTCTTGCGCCTTCCTTCACGGGGGGCACGCAGGGTCTGGACGCCAAGCTCTGCCCTTGCTATGGTTCAAATCACTAGGGCTCAGAGTCTGCCGACCTCCTAGCTTGCCCCCCGGACAGCATGCCAAACTCGCTTACTATTTATTATGATGAAGCACGAACTCGTGAAATGGCAGTTCTTGCTAATTAATCTTTTTTTTATTATTAATAACCAGTGTTGGCCACACTACTTTAAAAAAAGTAATTAGTTATAGTTACTTGTTACTTCTCACAAAAAGTAAGTATAGTATGTATGAATATAGTATATAGTATGTATTATAATGAGTTACATCATTATAAAAGTAACTAATTACCAGGGAAAATAACTATTGCATTTAAAAAAATAAAAAAATAAAAAAATTAAAAAAAAAGATCAAATGGAAAACTTGGATGTCCCAAATATTAAATTTAAAATTAATGAAATAGACACTAAATATAAAAAAATATAATTATAACATTGTATATTTGCCTACACTATTTAGCTACTAACATACAGCATCAGTCAGTCAAGAATTATAATATGATATAACAGTATGATAATTTAGCATTATATGATGACAGAACTTTAGTAATCAGAATTATGAAATATGAATGCATATTCGTCATGTTGACTGAATTAGGGCTGGTGGTGGTGCTGGTTTATCATGTAGTGTTTGTATAAAAGAAAGGGGCAAATAAAAAAATAATAAAAGGTAACAAAAAATCAACAAATCCTATCTGCTAATAACAATATAAAAGGCACTAAGGATTAATGAGCTGCTGGGTCATGAATATTAATCACGTGGTCTGCATTTGTTCTAATTCATTTGCTGAAACCAAAACAGGGACAATAATAGGTGAGCGCCAGCCAATGAGATTATGATTATAAGCTTGACTAATTCCAGCGATTGACTTCACATTGCTTTCATATGCAATTTTAACTTCCGCATTCCTGTTTATGGTCATTCTGGTAGCATGTGAAGGCAGCATCAGTGAAAACAGCCAGACAATAGTAACCTTGGCAACATTCTAGCCTTACATAGTTCCAAAAAACTCTTTCAGGAAGTCAATATAGAAAACAACTACCACCTGATACTTACTTCTTCTGGTAGTATAGCTGTAGTAACAGCTGGAACTAATCCATCCTTCAGAAGCAACTTTAGTGGAAATAAACCGACCCTTATGCACACAGCAGTCCGATGTAAAAGTAACAGAACAGTAATGGCAGACCGCAGCTTCTCACACTCAAAGCTGTGTTTATGCTAATAAGGCAGAGAGCATCACAAATGGGCGGGACTTTCCCCTTCCATGACATAACAACATGAAGAATCTGAAACAGCTCGTTTTGAGAGACTGCTACTGAATTATTGGTTTTATAAATGAATGAGTGGGTGGATTTTTACCATTACATGCCAGTTCTTTTCACAATCTGTAGCCAAACAACTGTGTTCAAACACCTGTGTTCAAATTTATTTTTGCATAATAGGTTCCCTTTTAAAGCTAAATAATTTAAATGGAAATTCATTATTTTGACAGGAAAACAAAACAAAGAATATTGTTTACATTTATCTCGTCAAGTCTGCATGTTATGAAAGACTCTCTATATCTTTCTTTGCATGTGGCGACCCGTGCACCTTCACAGAGTTTGTGGTATAGACATATATAGATGACCTATTGGACCGCTCCTGGCATGTAGATGCGGCCGCCACGTTGGAACAGTGACATCATTCCCCATACTTTAGGTTCATACAGAGCCATTGAGCCGTTTTGTTCAGGATTGTGGCATCTTTCAAATATTCAGTTATTACTATAGGGAATGACGTCAAGTCAGACCACAACAATATCCGGATGGCTTATATATCCAATCAGATTTGATTTGATTGCGCTCAGGTGCAGCACATCACTGCATGAGTGTAAGAGGGCACGAGCGGAATGCACATGCAGTTTTTCGCTGAAGAGCCGAGCCAGCGTCAGCATGACCTCAGAGTGGTGGCACGAAAGTGTAACGTCTCTGTTCCCTCTTTCAGGGAACGTGGGTTACATTACCCTTTCAGTTGAATCACTTCGACATTACATATGAGAACACCCATGGAACAGGCCACGACTCCAAGGCCGCGTTACGCAGAGTCCCCCGCCGACAGGCGAGATACTTTTAAAGTTTGTCAGCAAGGAATCTGCGAGTAACCTTCCACAACACCCTGGAGGCCAGATTGGGGCCCCGTAGGGTTGCCAGTTGTACTGAAGCAGGTGGCAGGTGGTCGCTTCCAGTCCTAAAGGCAAGGCTTTCCCTAGTATTATGGGAGATGGCTTCGACCACCCAATGAGCCAACCTCTGTTTGGAGACAGCATTCCCTTTCTGCTGTCTGCATAGCATATAAAGAGCTGCTGGAGCTTTTGATGCTCCAAGTGCGGTCAGTGTGGAGGCGCAGCGCGCACACAGGACACAGTGACTCTAAAGCTGGGTCTGCCTCCTCCCGGGGCAGAGCTTGCAGGTTCGCTACCTGATCGCGAAAGGGCGTGGTAGGAGCCTTGAGCACAAGCTGGCCGGGGTTTCAGCCGGGCCAAGCTTTAGGCACTCTTCGCTGACAGAGAAAGCTTGTGGGTCCCTACCCTCTTAATGAAGGCCAGTGTAGGGGCGCTGTCCTTCAGCAACAGATACTTAGACCTGTTTTAAACTAAAGGGCTCGAAGGAGGCTTGCTGCAGGCCATGGAATAGGCATCTGTGTTCTATAGCCTGCCTGGCCACAAGCTGAATAGGCGGCGACACTGCGGGAAAACGCCAGTCCGGAGTGTGTCTCGGGACCTGATCGTGTAACCAGCGCTGAGCTGTCTCATATGAAGCGAGCCCAGCAGCGTGAGCGCGGCTGCGGCTGTCATATGCCCCATGAGCCTCTGATTTTGAGAGGGACTGCTGTCTTGTGACTAAACGTATCTAGGCAGTTCAGCATGGCCTGCGCGCTGGTTGACGAGACAGGCAGTAATACGACCGAATCCAGCTCCATACCAAGAAAAAGAGATCCTCTACACCCTTTCTTTAGGGGAGAGTTGACTCCTTTCTCTGTAGACCTGAAAACCCAGATGACTGAGGTGCTGAAGCACTATGTCCCTGTGCATGCACAACACATCCCGCAAGTGAGCAGTTATCAGCCATTCGCCGAGATAGCTGAGGATGCAGATGTCCCCCTGCCGCCTCAGCAGGGAGAGGACATCCTCTGAGAGGGACAACCCAAGGGTATTGTACTGATATGCTTGACCCTCGAATGCAGACCAGACACAAAAGTACACATCCTTCAGGTCTACGGCTGCGGACCAACCCTGGCTCCGGCTGCATGCTTAGCACGTGCTTCGGAGCGAGCTTTTTGACCAGCGGCTTTACAGGAAGGGACCGGTTCAAAGCTCGTGGTTCAGCATGGGTCCCAACCCACCGCTCTTTCTGGGCACGATGAAGTGAGGGCTGTAAAACCCTGACCTCATCTTGGCTGGAGGGACAGGCTCGATTGCGTCCTTCGCCAGTAGGACTGCAATCTCCGCAGGCAGCATCGCTGTTTGACCGGGTGAAGCGAATGCCACAGTGCGGGCACCAGGCAAACTGAATCGCATAACCGAGGCATACTGTCTGTATCAACTGCCGCGAGGGGCTGGGAAGCTCTCTTCGGGCTCCCAGCCGAGTCGCTAGGGGAATCAAGGGAACATTGACTGCCGTACCAGCAGTGGGGCAGCCTAAAGGGGACAGGGGCAGGGACTGTTAATCTGGCTGCATTCAGCAGCGCTGGGCTCGGAGGTGATGAGTTTTTTTTTTTTTTTTTTTTCGTTAAGACTTGATCTTTCTGTATGTACAGAAGCTCCCGACCCTCCTCTGGGAGTGGGGTCAGAGATGCCATCGTCATCGCCCGAAGAGCAGTCCTCATCACCTCTGGGCTGCCTGCGTCAGGAACACTTCCCGCCCCTCCGGGTGTTTTTGGACGGTCCCTGAGCAGCAGGTTTGGCCCCTCGCCCACAGGCAGCTCGACAACGGGCCGCCGGTCGGGCATCGTGTGCCACGGCAGGGGTTGGAGCAGAAGTCCTAGGTGCCCCAGGGTGACGCCCTCGGCAACGCGGAGGCTGTGCACTAGGGGACGGGCTGATTGGTCAAGGCAGGATGTGAGACATCGCCTCAGTCTGCTCCTGAACTTTGGAAAACTCCTTGGCCAAGTCCTCGGCAGTGTCGCCGAATATGCCGACCTGGAAGATGGGGGCGTCAGTCGCAGAGCAGAGTTCCTGCAGAGCCCCCTGGTCAGGCCCACTCTCGTGCAGGAGCTGCAACGCCTTAGCCTAATAGACCTGGAGCATTGCCAGCGTGTGCCGTGAAGGGTCAGCTGAAGGCACATGCGGAAGGGGCAGACACCGCAGCACCCTCCTGAGGCGGCTTCAGCCTCACCATTTGACTCACCCTCTGATGCTGCCGAAGACATCTCAGCCTCTCAGGGCATCTCGGAGGACGCACTCGGCCCTGTTACGAGGGGGGGGTCTCCTCCAGGATGACCACGGGACTACGCTGTGCGACAGAAGTCTGCAGGGCTTTTACACCGGACAGAACATTCTGAACGGGCACCTGGAAGTCCCCCAGATGCCTCAGCGTGGCAGTTGAAAAACTATGACGGTTCATCGAGCTTCCGCGGGAACTACGCAAGGGGAGCCGTCTCGCGAACGAGAGGCGGAACCTCAACGTAGCCATGTTCATACGCTCGCAATACATGCACTGACCATCCACAAAAGCTGCATCAGCGTGTACTCGACCCAGACACGTGAGACAACAATCATTTCTGTTAAAAGAGGTGAGGAAACTCCCGCATGCAGAAATGCACGATCGGTTCAACAATCTTAAGAAAGCTTCACCAACCATCTGAAAATTTGCTCTTTCTCCCGATTGCCCAGGGAAGACCTAACGCGGCAACTCCATGCACTCAGAGGTCTTTGTTCACTAGATATGCAAGATGACTGGCACAGAGACTGGGGTCTCCTGTAGTAGCTCTGAATGGCGAAGGCTCTGAAGCGAAAATCTGCATGTGCATTCCGCTCGTGCCCTCTTATACTCACGCAGTGATGAGGTGCAC
>JAUCMU010000042.1:10414643-10425275 GCA_032275025.1 Enteromius treurensis | reverse complement strand
GGAGACATGAGTTCATTGATGATTAGTCCAACGGGTGAAAACAGACATAAAACAGTTTGCTGGAGCTGGAGTGCCATTAGCAAACTGGCATCTCCAGCTGAACATAACATCTAGATTCTTTGTCTTCAGTTTAAACTGTACATGTACACATACATAAGACCTTTTCTGAAACATTTAGTAGATAGAGGGAAGAAAATGTAAGTCCTTTAGGTATGATGTAGAATTTTCAGTATGTGTGTGTGCGCGTGACAGTTGTCATGGTGACAGACAGCTAGTAATGTTGGCTTGCAGTGCATGTTACAGGGAGGTCCTGGCTTCACTTCACCAATGGTAAAAACTGTAAAGCTATTGCACTTTAACCTGACCGCCTGTGAATCAGGAACATCCACCTCCCTCTCTCCTCAGAAAGTCATTGTTTCTCATCTCACACTGCTGACCTGCGGCACTGATTCAGTGTCAACACGGCGAAGGAATAGCACACAGGTTGTCCTTTTCCAGCTGTCTCCAAGGTATTAAAGTGTGAAGGATATCTAAAGGGCGGGGAGAAAGAGCAAGGAGAAGAAATCATCTGTTTATCCTGAACGCATATGAAGAGAGGTTTTTCATGCAGGAGTGGAGGAAAAGGAAGAATTATAGAATTACCTCAAAATAAAATATTTTTCCACAAAATAGCGACTAAAAGCTGGAAATATCCTAAAAAAGACAAAAACAAATGCACAATAAAGGTATAGTCTTTATGTGAGAAACAGCATGTGGCTGTTGTTGTTGTTGTTGTTTTTTGAGCTTGTCATCCTGTAGTCACATTGAATTGTTTGCATTTTTCTAAAAATCTGTGTGAGGATTCTTTAAAAACTTTTTTGGTTTGTTTTCTGTTGAAGTGGCATGACAGTGAGTAAATAATAGCAGATTGGCTGAAGATTTTTGCCTCTCCTCTCTTTTGTTCTCTACTCGTTTTGCAAAGAGCTTTGCCTCTTTAGCTAAACGAACCAAAAAGATCAAGAAAAAAGGGTTACGCAAAAGGATCAATGGTCAGAGACAGCACTGCAAATGTTGTCAGCTAACGCAAACCTAAAGTGGAGTAAAACACCTGACTGGCAGAAGATGCATGCTTTCTTTCTGGATATAGAAAGAAGTCAATGCACAAGGTGAAGCAATTAAAGAAATTCCCTGAGCCTCTTACTGCACTAACTGGTGTATGATTTCCTATCATTTTCTGAGTTAGTTCACCTCAGGCAGCTCCGCTTGAAACCATTAACACAGGCGGAGAGAAAAGTTAGAGTGAAGTTAGAGAGAAAATTGGCATTAAGAAGTGGGAGAAATGAAGAAAAGAAGGATAATAGCAAAGAGTTGTTCACTTTTTCTGACCATTCCGTTCTAGATCAGTCACTTAGAGCCACACTGCTTAATGTGAAGAAATCTTTTATGAATGATTGAAGATTTGAGTGTGGATGTTTTAACATTAAATAGTTTTCAAGTTACTTTCAGTAAATTTAAAGTTACTGCTTTCTGTGTGTATTTATTCCAGAAAGACTGTAGGCTATTAGCAGAGTTTTCTTTACAAATGACAATTTTGTGCATGAGTAAGCTAATCATTAATTCAACCGATTTGTTGAAATATACTAATTCAGGGCTGTTAAAATTAAATTTTTGTGTGAACAATTTCTTTAATTTCTCACTCATAATCTTGCTGTTTTTACAGATATCATCACCAATTGCTGTGTGATTGTGTATTTGTGAACAACAGCACAGTGATATTGGTTAACCATAGCTGTTCTCTTTCAGTCGGTCACTCCGAGTCACATCGGTGAGCGACGAATAGGAATCTCGCTTCGAGATGTCCAATCTACTTTGCGTGTATTAAAACACGCCAATGAAATTGGCATACGCTGATTAACATCCAACTGCAGCCGATCGCAGCGTGAGTATAAGTAGGCAGCGAGACCTTCTATGAAGACGGTGTCGAACACCCAGCAGACGCCGCCCCGTCATCTCCAGAACCTGACTCTCCTTCCGATTCTGTGACTGACATCCAGCCATCGTGGGGAGCGCCGAACAGAGAGAGACGGCGACTGCCCCAATGGCAACTCCACCGGGGACGGAGTGTGGGCGACAGGATCCACTCTCCGAGGAGAGTTCCTGACTGTCACCGTAAGACCAGCCCTCCCCGCTCTGGAAGTAGAAGCTCCCCGGCTGCTGCCGGCACGAGCCCCAATTCGCGGAAGCGGGTCCACAACTCCGTGACGGTCATCTTCCCACAACAGAAACATGACTCGTCCACAAAAGCTGCCTCAGCGTGCTTAACACCCAGACACAAGAGGCAACGGTCGTGGCCGTCCACCGGCGCCAGGTAAAGGCCGCTTCCAAGAACGCAAAAAGGACGCGTCTTTATAAAGAAGAACCACCCGTGAGCTAGTCTCTTTAGGCTTTGCTCTTTTTGTGAAAAGGCTGAAGCGCACAGAGGACATGGTATGCTCAGACACAACAGCAGATAGTGCAAGACTGTTGTGACTGCCACTCGACAGGAACCAGCGCCGCTGCTACGCCGTGACACCAGCCCTGTCTCCGTCAGGTAAGTAGAATGGCTCAGGAACACCAGAGCTGGTGGCTATGCTTGCCCGGGCCACCAGGGGGGTCAGGATTGAGTGGAATCCTCCACCTTGTCCTGAATCCTCCAGGTTGGACGATTGGTACCTGGGTGTGGCTCGTGCTGGTGCACAGGGGCCCACTCCTGTGCCTTTCTTCCCGGAAGTGCATGAAAAGCTTACTCAGTTGTGGATGGCACCTTTCACTGCCAGGAAGTGACCCAGTGGCTCGTCCTCCTTGACAGGGGTGCAGCTAGGGCCTAAACGCTGGTCCCCCAGGTGGGGAGGTCTGTTGCTATGCAACTGTGTCCTCAGGCCTCTACCTACTGGCAGGGTAAACCATTGCTCCCCTTCCGGGCCAGTAGGCACTCGTCGGCTCTCGTCGGTGATGCCTATAAAACTTCTCAGGTTACGACTGTAACCCTAGTTCCTCGAAGGAACGAGACGCCACCTCCAGAAGACGCTGTAGGCGTTCCCCATCGCGTCTTCTGGACGCGGCTCGAGTTCCTGAAGAGGAACGTCTCAGGTTACGACTGTAACCCTAGTTCCTCGAAGGAAAGAGACGCCGCGTCTAGCAGACCACACTTTCTGCATCCCTGCTGACGTTTGCTTCATGACAAAGGAGCTAAATGCTGGCATCATCCCATGTGCTTTAAGCTTCCTGGCCGGTGACGTCAGCCGCCTGTGACGTCTATCCATTTCATTGGTTTGATTCTACACACTGTTCAGAGCCGTCACGCTGGAGGCGTTCCCCATAGCGTCTTCTGGATGCGGCGTCTCGTTCCTTTGAGGAACTAGGGTTACACGGTCCCTTTCAGTTTCTAGTCGTAACCTGAGACGATTTCATTCCCTTAGTGAAACTGCAGATAATTAATTCAAACAACATGCATTCGATTTTGTTTTTGTTCAAAATGGAAAGAAAAATATTTCTATAAACAAGGACTGGCCGGGAATTTGCTGTTTAATGTGAGATCATAATCAAGGGTCTGAAGTAATTAGAAATCACAATATCCTCAATTTGATTAGAGCCACTTACTGGCGTTTTTCAGCAGTGTGTGCAGCTAGAGGAACCGAGAGAAAGGGGGAGAGGAAGCAAGAGAGAGGCAGAGTGCTTGGCTAAATAGAGTGCTTTCAGAGCAATGGGGTCTGCTCGAGAGGCTTGCTAGCAGAATTTAATGTCTGTAAAAATTTCTTTTGATATCGCTCTCCAATACAACATTCTACTTTTATTTCTTCAAAGGAGAGCATAACTGGGACATCTTGGCATTAAATGCAGAGATTTCCGCTGAGCAAGAGTGCAAAATCACAGGCTTTGTAAATAACTTAGTGCACAGTAACCAAATCAGGACAACAGCTTCATCAGAATTTAACAGACACACTGTTATCCTTTTTGGCCTGTGTGTACAAAGTATTATGAACAAAAGTTAGTTTGACTAATTATTGCAAAAAGTTTATTTTTTTGTTTTGTTTTTTCCAAAGTTGCATTTTAAAACTTTAATTTCAGTCAGACTGAAAAAGCAGTTTGCCTTTTTAAAATATCATGTATAAATGTTTCTCTAGCGGTCTTGGCTTTATGTTTGGAGTTTCCTTATGTTTTCCTAACCCTAACATTGACATACTGACAGCATCTAAAACAAAGTTTTTTTCTTCCCTATTAAAAGCTTGTTATTCTAGGCCTTCATATGTCTGCCCATTACATGTTTTTATATAACATTTACAATTTTTATATAATTTATAACATACAGCACCTGTAAAATGGTAAAAATTCAGCTTATACATCTTCATGTTAAAGAAAGATCTATGAATATTTTGTGTTTTTTAGTTAAATACTTTAGTTACATATATAATAGTCTTTATGTTGAGATGTTGGTGAGTCAAGGTGAAGAAAGGAAATGGAAATGTAGATCTAATCACAGCCATTTTACTTTATTTATTTATTTCATATTTTTAACCACAAATGCTTGTCTTGGACTAGCTCTGCAATGCATGTCTTCATTTATTACATAATCATGTAATATGTAAAATATGTCAGAGCCATTGTTTACACCCTAATGCACATTTATAAAATATTTCTTACTAACTCAATTTTAATATGTTTTGGATGAATAGGGAGGCTTGTGACTGTCCTATTGACTGCCAAGTGAATACCACTGTCAAGGCCTAGAAAAATATGAAAGACATCTGCCATTAGTGGTTTAACTGTAACGTTATAAAGCAATATAACATACTTTTTGTACAGAAAAAAAAGTGGTAGGCTATTTACTGGGCAGTCAGTGAGACAGTCACAAGCCCCTGTTTTTTATCCAAAGTATCTTAAACTGTGTTCCAAGGATGAACAAAGCTTTTCGAAGGTTTAGAACAAATTAATTTTAGCATTAAAAAATAATGACACTGTCATGTTGTGTCAGTCGTCATGAAATGAAGTATGATTGTTAATACCAATCAAAATGGTGTTTATTTAATATGTGGACTTTTTACACAGATCTCATGGCAATTTGTAAATATTTTATTGGGTGTAATGTCCACACCTAACCCATCCCTTACAGAAATCATGCTTTATAGCACATACAAATTGTATAAGCACATAGTTTCTCTGGATTTGAACCCATGATGCTCAAATGATTACATTTCATAGGGGCACAATTGTAGTATATGCTCTAATAGGTCAAATTTCATGGGTTTGGACAAACGACCTATATATGTGTATTGGTTGGAGGACAGGTTGGTCAGACCTAGATGTTACAGTTTTTGCATCTATTCAAACATACAAAAATGTGTGTTGTGTATGTATAAATGTTGCATAGTAATACCTCCATATGATAAACATTGAGAGTCTGTAATGTCAGATTTGTTATTGTTAACCAAAAATAAAAATATAAAACTGCATTGTAATTCAAAATGCGAATAATAGAAACTGGTAAACATAATGCAAACGGGCAAAGGAACAATGCATCCAATTAATTCAATTGATTAATCTGCATTTCATGTGATTAATTAATTACATATTTGAGGCAGTTCAAAGACATTATACTGCTAAAGCTCCACAAAATACTATAGCTGATAAACAGATGTTTTGAAGTGACAGCAAAGGCAATCTTATGCAGCTCCAACTCTCTCTCTCTCTCTCTCTCTCTCTCTCTCTCTCTCTCTCCAGACTGACATCTGACAAGCTTGTCAAAAGCCGCTGTAATTCTAATCCTCAGTTGTGGCTGGCACAGTGTGTCAGGTGAAAATTGGAAAGCCCAATTGCTGTATTGAGATGAAAAGCTGCCCACCAGCTGCGACCACTGCATGTTCATTGAGACCGACAGTAGTCACATTGTTTACAGGACAGTGAAGCCAAACATGGATGCAACAGATGTAAAACGCCATTTTTTAGGTTCCTCAGAGCTTTGATTCTTTGCGTACTTGAGCCTTGATCTTAACATATAGATTTGGCTGATTAGCATCGAGGATGTGAAAGCAACGTAAATTACCCATTCAAATTTATATTCAGATCACGTATATGTCCAAGACAACATTAATGGCATGTATAAATGCCAAGGGCAGCGGATTGTTTCTTTCCACTGGTTGCTAAGTAACCTTGGTGCTGTAAGTGTGTGATTAGGTTCTCCTGAGCATCAAGCGAAAACTCACTGGATGCTCAGAGCATTTCATATTCCAGTGTGAATCCTTTTATTTATTCTGTTGTTATATTTAATTGAGAACTAGTTTTGTAAATAGAGTGGGCTCTAGAAACCCCTTGAGGCCTACAAAGATAAGTTAAACCAAAATAAATAATCACTAATCAACCAGCTTGTCAAAAACTTTTGCTTATTTATAGTATTTATGTGGTTTTAGAAGCAGTTTAATTGTAGTGACATGGAACGTGAAAAATAAACAAACAAACAATATAAATAAATAAGAATGATACAATTATTGTTTCATATTGTTTTTTAGAATGTGTATTTTCTTTTCTGCAAATTTGGGACTGGCCTTCATAAAGGGGCAATAGCTTTTAAGAGTCTATTTTTCTCTGAAGCCTTTAAACGGCTTTCTATGTGGAATTTAATTCTCATTGTGCATTCATTAGACTTAATTGAAGTAGTAACAATGATTTCTCAGTAGGATCTTTTCAATGAATGAGTTGTCCAAATGATTCAAATCAAAACTGACTGGTCTGGTTTCCTAACTCACTAAAACAGTGATCCGGTAATAGTGGTTAAACGCTCTCCGATTGTCAGGGAACAATGACTTAAATTTCCCTCTTTTCCTCGGGCATTGTATGACTTCAAAAGGATTGCAATGGAGTGTTTCTGCTTTCTCAAGACTGTGACAGAAAACAGCAGTTTTAATGGGATGAACTGTGTTTAAACACAGCTTGAGTCTCTAATTATTTGTTAATGAACTTTGTGCCATGTTATCTGGATTTTGCAGCAGCCTGAAAAAAAAAAAAAACTCAACTAAAACTAAAGCTGCAGTTGAGATAGAGAGAAAAGCCATGCTGTTTTTGGAAACACAGCACTATAGGAAATAATAAGCTCAGGATTCATGTAAGCTTGTCAGCAGCAATACAGTAAAACACATCAACAGCAAGACAAACCCAGTGCCCATAGGATCCATTTTGGTGTTTAAAGTAAAGGGTCATTTCACCAATATTTATTAGGCAGAGTCCCAATTCTCAAGGGTACTGAGTTGCATTACCATTGCCTTTTTTTAAGTTGAGCTTTCTATAGTACTGAGAAAGTGCTTATATTGACTTGCTAAGAGCTGCATTGTTTAGGGAGCTTGTGCATGAAGGACACAGCAGTCTCTTTGGTAGGCTGATGTGAAAGCTCCTTCCTTGATGTTCAGTATGACCTCTAGATTTTACCATTTGGTGAATATCGTGTTGTACTCTAAGATCGGAAAAGCAGTCATCAGTAAAATGACCCGAATACAACAAGAGATTTGTGCTGAGGTGTTGTTGAAAAAAATGAATGTTAATCGCTCATTCTTTGTAGATTCATCTCTCAGAAGGGCATATAAAACAAATTTACTCGCTGTAGGATACAACGTCTTCTTGATGTCATGATATCCAGCTGGAGTCCCTTGTTGTATCCACCAGAGGGCACTCCAGCCAGAACTTCACCCATAGTCACAAACTCCATTTCCCAAGATTCATCCCTGGACTGATTACACTCAAACCTGGATTAGTCACACACCTGCAGCTCGTCAACACACCCCTTCCCTCCAGTATAAATTCAGCACACTTTCTCTCAGTTGTTTGCGAGGTCTTGATTTCCCCTGTGAGTCATTTCTAAGCGTTACTCCCGTGTGTGTTTTTTTGTTCTTGGACTGTTTATTCTGTTTTTCCTGACAGATTGCTGACTGCCTTGATTTTTGCCTGGAATAACGATTCAGTCTTTGGATTGCCCTCATTGTTGGTGTTTGCTCCTGTTGTTACCCTGCCTGTCTGACCACGATTAAAGAAGCTTGCGTATGGATCCGCATGTCCCTGTCTCGTTCGTTACAGAAGACCTCGCCACGAAGGATCCAGCAGTTTTCGTTGGGCTTCCACAGCGAGGTACTGAGTGTACTCCTTTGAAGAGACCCAGTGCTATCTTTCAAGAAGGTCGACTGATTGAAACATATGTGGAGGAGTTCCTCACATACAGTCATTTGGTACCTGGAAACTACTTTTTCTGGAGTGGACTGGATCCGGAGATCAGTCTCTGTTTACCAGAGGAAGATCCAGACTGGTCTTTGGCTCAATATATAGACTTTGTGTTACTGTTCTGTGGGTCTGTATTTACTGTGGGAGAGTTGGAGGACATCTCCTCTATGAGTTCTGTGCAGAGGGACAATAGCCCAAAGTTTATCCCCAATGCCACGTCTCAGTCAGCACACAAGATGGCCGCCGCTTCAGAGCCCCAGCGGCTAAACAAAATGGCCGCCATTCCAGAGCCACAGCCACAATCCAAAATGGCCACCACTTCAGAACCCCAAACACAATTCAAGATGGCCGCAAAGCCTGAGCCTGTGCACAAGATGGCTACTGCCCCTGAGCCAGCGCCCCTTTCTTCAGCCACCATGGACTTAACCCTACTGTTCCCGGGCGTCGTGAGTGCTGCTTATGAAGAATTCAAGGCTGCTCCAAGGTACGATAGACTGATATCTTGTTTAACAGACTCCCCGTTGGTGTCTGTAAGGGCCACTGGAGTGACTATGGCTTTCACACGGGCCATTGTAGAGATGGTTCCCCTGTCCGCTATGCTTCCTGTCGTGGCCGTTGCCATTTTAAGTGTGTGGGCCGCTCACTGCCTCCCAGAGAAACACTGTGAAATAGACTGTGACCCTGATCCGCCATGGCCCGAGCCACCTGAACCTGTCAGCCTTCCTGATTTGCCGTGGCCCGAGCCGCCGGAGCCGGCTAAGGACATTTATTCACCAGGGGTTCCGCTAGTTATTGTACCACCTCTAGAGCCTGTTCTGTTGCCTCTATCCAGCCTGGTCCTGACCATGGAGAATCTGCCAGTGGCTGCACAACCTCTATGTCAGTTCCACAGGGCGGTTCTGAGGTTCAAACCTGACCCCGAACCGGCCATGGAGGTCACCTTTGAACTTTTGTCTGATCCAGAACCAGTCACAGAGGCCTTTGAACTCTTGCCCTCCCTGATTAGGCCATGGAGGCCAGCATTAAACTTTTGCCTCGATCTGACCCAGCCAGGGAGGCAACTGAACTTTCACCTTGCTCTGAGCCAGCTACTGAGGCCATTGAATTAGCACTCTGCCAAGATCCCGCCCCAGAAGCTGCTAAACTTCCTCCCGTACCTGCCCCGGCCGTAGGGACCCCTTACCGGGATCCGGTCGCAGGTATGAACTCTGCCTTAGAGGCCACCAATAACCTCTATTTGTTGCTCTGTACAGTTCAGTCTCCGCTCTCTGGTCGGCCCAGGAGGGCGTCTCCCCCATCAGGGCCGCCCTGGATGGTGTTTCCTCTCTCTGTGCTGTACTGGAGGGCATCTCCACCGCCTGCTCCACCTTGGAAGGCATTCCTGCCGTCTACTCCGCACAGGTGGTCATCTCCACCGTCTTATCCGCTCTGGAGGGCGTTCCCGCCGCTTGCTCCACCCAGGTGGGCATCACCGTCGCCTGCTCCACCCTGGAGGACACCTCAGTCACCTGTTCCATCCTGGAGGGCGTTTCCCCTGCTTGTTCCACCTAGGTGGACGTCTCCGCCATCTGCTTCGCCCTGGATGGCATCTCTGCCGTCTGCTCTATCCATGGCATTCTTCGAACTCCACACAGGTACTGTCTTGGCCTCAGAGGCCATAACTGAACTCTCTTTGCTCTTCGTTCCAGTCCCACCGGCTCCGCCCTGGAGGGTCTCACTGCCATCAGCTCCGCCTTGGAGGCCATCCGCTTCCCATGTTAAGCCCTGGAGGGTTTCAGAGACACCAGCTCTACAGAAATATTACAGCTGTAGATATTATGTAGCAATATGTAAACTGTGGTGACATGCTACATACACATCTAGTTCCTATGTACTGTCAGTACACAGGTAAGGGCCACTTAATATAAAGTGTGACCAAGTAACCATATTCTGTCTTGTCTGTTGGCACAATGTCAGTTTCCACTGCGGGGTGATGTATTTTTAACTGTGTGAGAACATGATGTGTGGCGTGAGAGCTTTATGGCGCTTTGAGATGTAGCAACAGTAGTCAAGGCGAGGCTTTTTGAATGGTCAAATGATCAAATTTATTCCTAGAAGACTTTTATAAATGTTGATTTTAAGACCAAATTTAATTTACACACGTGCAAAGCCTCTTTTGGTGCTAACATAATTGTGTCAGTATTTACTAAAGGCACAGTAAAGGATTGTCAATAAAAAAGCATACACAGTTGTATCTGGGCAGTCGTGGCCTAATGGATAGGGAGTTGGGCTTGTAACCCGAAGGTCACAGGTTCGAGGCCCAGGTCCGGCAGGGATTGTGGGTGGTGGGAGTGAATACCCAGCGCTCTCTCCACCCTCGATACCACGACTGAGGTGAGACCCTTGAGCAAGGCACCGTTCCCCCAACTGCTCCCC
>JAUCMU010000042.1:10329948-10349744 GCA_032275025.1 Enteromius treurensis | reverse complement strand
CCTGGATTTTGGACTCTCTTTCTGCTTCTCCCCAAGGACTCTGATTACCGGTATTTGTGACCCATTGCTCTGTTTTTGACTCTGTTTCTGCCTATGTCTTCCCCATTGTATCTGCTGGCGATCGACCTTTGTTATTCTTACTCTGAGCCGTAATAAATCACTGTTGCATTTGAACTCGCTCCCGTTTCGTCCGTGCCCCGTTACAACGGAATTACAATTTTATCATTTCATTAACACATCGATTTTTTTACTATATGACTTGAACTTGTTTTAAGTAGATGATATGGGAAGAATATAATCTCACGATTTTCTGGGCATATTGCGATTCACGATTTTAATCCCAATTCTTTTTTTTTTATTGTTTTTTAAGACTATTTAGCAAATTACAGAGCTAGTGGTGGGCAATATGGCAAAAAAATATCATATTACGATTTTTTATATCATTATATCATGATTCTTTGTCATTGATTTTACTTTTTTGCAAGTTGTCTGAGCAGTACAGACACACTTATTTGCCTTTTGCATAAAAACAAAGCCTTTCAAGGTAACAAAGTATAAAGTAGCTAAAGAAGGGCAGATATTTAGGCCAAAATGAGCGAAGATAAAAATCTTTGTCATTTTATCTTTGTTATTCAAATAGATACACATTACAAATAAACATAATATCAATAACACAAACAGTGCTTTTATTTTTAAGGTGTATTTAGCAGTATTGAATTAACAAACATGAAAGGTGAAACACTATATACTTCTACAATACATCCATCATTTACTCTCTCTCAGTTTCTTTTTTCTGTTGAACATTGTACTAAATTAAATGAGGACCAGCTACTGTTTGGTTACTCAAAATATCTTTTTTTTTTTTGGTGTTTAGCACAATAAAAGAAATTAATACAGGTTTGAGACAACATGTAGGCTAAGTGTTCAAATAATGACACAATTATTATTTTTCAGTGAACTATCCCTTTAATGACAAGCGGCGGCATGTTTAGTTCTGTCCCTTTAAGAGCTGCACGCATCTACTATAATGGCACGTTTTCTCTTGATTTTTCTATGTTTCTAAATACGGAACGATTCTGTATTTCAAGGGACGGTTGGCAACCCTAGACGGAGGGGACACACGACCCAGTGCGTCTCTGACATGATTTGCATGATTGGCTCATGCGTCACCGGCCAAACTGGCTGGTAAGTTTTTATCAATACCCGCCAAAATGATTTTTAACCCGCATTTGGCTGGTTTTAATTTCGAAGCCTGGTTGCATGTCTGTGAGGGTGGAGCCTGGTGTGGTTGTTACAGTCTGGCAGTATAGCAACTGTGGCGTCCTCGCAGTGAGACTGGCTTGAGAGAGTAATGTATACACTGTTGCAAACCTATCCCTGACATTTTCCTTCTCTGACATAGAAAATATAAATTTTATTATTTGATTTATGATAAATTATTCTTTGATTTGATCGAGTTAGTGAAGCTTCATTCTGTCCATTTATTTTCCTTTTCTCTTTTTTAAAAGATTTTTTTTTTTCTCATCCATTTGAATACGTTTCAACTGAAGTGCCAGGTATGAATATGAATCTCTCTCTTTTTTTTACTGATTTACAGCACCAGAATGTAAAACACGTTGCCTAATTTGTAGTATTTTCAATTCATCTTTTAGACAGCACCCGTTTTCACATTTTTCAACTATTGATTCTGTGTTTTCCAGCATTTACTCTCATACCTCATTATAAACCGGTGCACTCATACCAAAAAGTCCCAGCGGAGAGGAAACTTACTTACTTGTTTGAGACATTAGCCGGTTGAAAATGTATATATTTGGTCATCAGATGTTCAAAACAGGAAAAGTGCATAAAAGCCAAGGTCGTAAACAATGTGTTTCCTTTCCCCAGGTGACAATTATTTCATTTTTGCCTTATCCGTTCAACCACTTTCGTAAATGCCATCATAGCTAACTTTATAGCAAAAATCTGCAGTGTGACTTTAATCTTAATACCACCATATCAGCAATCTGTTCCCTTAATGATAATACCAGCATCGTTTCAACACATATTAATAGATTTCTGAATGTATTTGCACTGCAAAAAAAAAGTGAACGGTAATCTGCAGGGGTTGGGGGGAAGGGGGGTGGTGGGGGTTGGGGGAATGTAAACTTAAAAAACTGCTTGGAAAAAACAAAACAGAAAGCTTACTGTAGCCTTTCAAACAAGAACAATACATCGTGTTCTCTCAGTTACATGAACTAAAAGCATGTCTAGTGCCGAACTGTGTGAACAGAGGTGGACGCCATTATCCCTCCGACCTATATGTGGCAAAATAACAGGTCTGAGTAATTGCCCAGTCTTTTTCCTCACCAAGTTTATCCTTAGGAGTGAATTTCATTATCTCCAAAGCAAGACTTCATGTGGGGAATCGGCGTGTAACCAACTGTGACTGCTGTGTGCCTGGCACCCCCGTGAAGGCCCATCAGATAATTCCAAATACAGTTTCTTTCTTGGCCCGATAAGAGCATGAGCACACAGCTATGAAATAAATGGCTGGCCATGGGCCGACTGGGAGCAGGGCTTGGGGGGGACTTCAGAGGAGATTCTGCAGGTCACGATTGAGATCAGGACAGGACGAGGGAGAAATTGCTGATGATTTAAGATAATGCTTCTCTGATGGGAGCCGAAACAGCCGTACTCATCACTCTCTCGGCTGATACCGGGTGGGGGGAGACCGTATGGAAATGGACACGGCTTCCGCATGACAGGTAGAAAAGAGCCAGCAAGCTGAGTTTCCGGGGGTTTACAGTGTAAACACTGGGCATGCTCTCTGGCTCATTGCATATAATTGAGTTTTACTGATGGCCTTCCAGATCCCAGTCATGATTAAAAAGGACAGTTTCCACTGGCTTCAAATTAGATCGGGAACATGGCAGAAGTGCGTGCGGCGTATTTTCATAAGGCATTACTTTCAGGCTGCGAGTCTAATCATCAAGTGGGTAAAGCAAATGGAGTGTAAATATATTCATGGGCATGCATGCGAGCATGTGTATCTTCAGCCAGTTATGGGTGTCTCTGTCATTTATTAAACCTACGTAAAAAAAAGAAAAAAAGGGCAAACAGATAGAGAGGATGTGTTCTACCCTGATGTTTTATACCTAAGCTGTAGTCATAATCATGGATCGCTGACCTATAGCTTTGTCTACAGAAAAGGAGGAAAATCAATTTAATGTCTCTGAAAATGTAATGTGTCATAACCCTCAATTACATATAATTACATTATTATACCTGTATTTGTACTTACTGTACATTTTACAGTGAAAGTATACTTTCTTGTTACAAATATCATTTACTATTAATCCATAAACATTATGGTTTTGAAGTCACGCTACATGACATTTTACAAATTGATATAACATTGCTTTGTCTTATAACGGTGAATAACCTGATATTTAAAGACTCTACACAGGACCAGTGGTTTGGAAAATAGATGGTTGTTTTCCATGTTGGTTAATTTGGCAGAAAAAAATGATCTGAATGTTAAAAACCAGAGAATCTTTTTTATCCTAAGAAATTTGAAGAAACTGTTTTAGTCTTTTAATGAAACCTGTTTGTTTTCTTTATGTGATGTTTTTTGTTTTTTTTAACTCTGTGTCCTTTCAAAAACATTTTTGCTTTTTTTCTTCTTCAGAAAGGAAAAACATGATCACAGTAGAGTTGCATTCAAGTCACTGTATGTGTGAATTGCATGATTTAACCATATATTTCAATAATTATATGTCCAGATTAAAAACTGAAGCATATATTACTATATGTAGAGCTAGATCAATGTTAACGATTGACCAAAGGTCATCTATTCTTACATCGGCTCGTCTGCTGTAGACCAAAGCCACAAGTAGGAAGAATCAAATCCATCAAAGTCCTCAGGGGGCACCTTCGCATGACAGCCTCGAAATGATGGCGCCTTAGAGATCTCAGCCCTCACAGGTGTGCTTCAGTAAAGACAAAGGGCGAATATGATGGAAAGGCAGCAAAAGCGACTTCACTTGCATTTCTCAGAGGTGAGTATTGTGCATGGTACCACTAAGTTCCAGTTTAGGTAAAGTAGAAGCAGCTTGGTGGACGTGTGTGTCAGCAAGCTGAAAGGCCTGATGTATGACAGGCCATCTGGATTCCATGATGTACACCACGCCTGAAAGGGTGATAAGGATTGGCGCGGGCCTCCACTCCCTCAGACAGCTCTCCCAGACGCCATATTTCAAAGAAACACCACTGTCTGCTGTGATTTATGCCTTATTATGAAGCTGTCGCTCATCGCTAGTGCAGAACTCATTAGGGACCTTTATTTTTATACAAGCATTCCGCCATTTAAATTGAATCTGCGTACAGGGAAGATGGTTTCTATGGCAGAGAACCACAGTGGACTGTAGACTAATTTAACATTCACATGTAAATGAATTTCATATTTTGACTTTTTCAATTTGCCCGCTCCTGTGAAGCTTGCAATAGTTAAAGATGGAGTAAACATCCAAAACGGAATTAAACCTGGAGGTGGGGAGCCGAGTTGAACAAATGTATGCGAAGCCAGTCTTTGCATTAATACTCCCAAGTGAGTGCCAAAATTAACTACTCAGGATAAATTGGGGACTTTCCAAGCAATTTGATAAACCAAATGAGATTGGGCGACTTGGATTAAATGCTTCGCCTGTCTGGTTAAGAAAATGTTTGACTGGAAATGTTAGACCTTGTGTCAATGCATCAAAAGTTACATGGACATGGACATAGTGAATCACTTTACTTTAAGGGATAATTCTCCCAAAAATGACATTTTTAAAATCTGTTGCTCTCATACGGCTTCAAACTTATCGGTTGCTCTTTTCCATGCAATTACAAGGAAACAAGATCAAACTACTTTAGATTTGTGGTTGTGAACTAAACAAAAAGAGATGTATATTTCAGTCTGATGCGCAAAGCTATTGTATGGCTTTGGTGATTTTCACCTTCATTTAGAAAAATCACCTTTTTTTTTTTTTTATACAAGTCAGTAAGTTATTCAGGTTTGGAATGAAATGAGGATGAGTAAATAACATTGTTGTTGTTGTTTTTTAATATACATTTTTTACATATAATTGTTTCTTGTGTAGTACATGCTAGAAAATGGTACGTGCTACTCTGAGTATATTTAATTATCCTAGAATTATCTCTTTAACAGAGCTGAATAACAACTACATATGCGTGATGTGAAGTGAACATGAAATGTTAACATTTAGTTATAGATGAAGGTCTAAGGTTACAATGACAACAAAACTGTCCTTCATTGCTTCTAAACATGATCCACAAATAAACAGTACCAGCACAATCAGATAAAGAACTTTTAAAATTCCATGATCTCCATCTAAAAAGTATTCCAGTTTGACCAGATCCCCTCCCCTATTTAGAGAAATGTTGTTTATTTGAGAATGTCACACATCCTTATCCTTTATCAGCTAACGTCAGATGGCAGAACTGTCCAATTAGCGAGACTATTGGGTTTGACATGGAAAATTCCCCTTTGCTTAAGGTTAAAACAACACCAGCTAATGGAACCTACATTAGAAACATATGCTGCCGGGAGTTTCTAATCCCTGCTATGTCCAGCGGATTTAGTGGTGCTTGCTAGCAATTAACAATTTCAGATACTAAGACACTATGTGCCACATTTGACTCAATTCATACTTTTGGGAGCTTTATTTCTGAGCCACATGCTCGCCAGGAAATAGTAAGAAATACTTATTTGGGCGGATTAGCATGTTTTTAGACTTAATCCACTCTCCCATGTGCAATGTGGTTTTATGGCAGCAATCGCATGTCAGGCGTATATGGTGGCTTGTTTAAGGTCGGATGCTTTAACATGACGCTAGCACGCCAGGAGGATTAGGCTATCTGACAAGGTGCTGTGTAATTATACTAGAGACGCTGAGTGATTATTTGTAGGAAAGAGGAAAATATCAACAGTCAGAACGAGGCTGAAATAGGAGTGAGGGGGAAACGGCTTAACGGCAGGTCTCAGAGGGGGTCAGAGAGGATTTTAATCCCCACAGCGGATGAAAACATCATTTTTAAAAAGGTTTTTAATCAGAAGCAAAACAATACACCACTTTTCTGGTGTCTGATATTTCAGCTGGCACTGACAATGTTGAAATGTTTTGTGGTCGCAGGAAATTGAAATGTTCTGACGGTCACATTTCAGCAGCACTGTGTGGTCTGCACCTCAATTGCTTCATATGGAAGGTGGAGCTCTTTTCTAAACATTTATGAAGCCGAATATAGAAAAGAAAATGAGACCATTTCCTAGCTCGTCTGAATGTGGGTCATGTAACCTCAGTGGTGCTCTTTTAAATTGCTACAGGTGGACTCATAAATTCATTTCTTTCTCACAGCTTTCTTCCCTGCGTCCGAGTGTTGATGTATCTAAATCTCCTCCCACTTTCACCCAGAGGACTTCTATTGTTCCTACTAGACCTTGGCAGGTTTATAGTTTCTCAGAATAGACTAAGTGTAATGTTTTTTTTTTGTTTTTTTGTTTTTTTGTTTTTCAAAACACATTAAGGTCATTGTGGAAAATATACAATAACTTTCACATGGTCAATTATTGTGTCTCTAAGGAGCAAATCTTGGGGTCTAATGTTTCTCATGCAAACCATACTCTTTTTTTTACAACTTGTTTTTTTAATATGTGTACTGTTCAGAACTGTGAGGTCAAGGTTTTTATTCATTTGTTCATTCTTTCATTAGAAATAAATAATTGTATTCAGCATTGAATTAATCAGAGGTTCTGTGTCAAATACAAATGCTTAACTTTACATTTAGCAAAGAATACGAAAAAATAAATAAAAGGTCACACTTTAATTTAAACCCCAATACTCACTATCAACAAACCAGTAACTATTAATAATAGTAAAGAAGTTATTAAAGGAACAGTTTACCCAAAAATGAAAACTCTGTCATAATTTATTCACCCTCAAGTAGTTTCAAAGTAGTTCTGCTGAACACAAAGGAAGATATTTAGAAAAAAGATTGTAACCAGGCTGTTTAGGGTCACCGTAGACTTCCATAGTATTTTTTTGTTCCTAATATGGTAGTCAATGGTGACCCAAACAGCCTGGATACAATCCTTTTTCTAAATATCTTCCAAAATATTGTGTTTGGCAGAGCAAAGAAATTCATTCAGATTTTGGATAGTGTGTTTACTTTATGTAATAACCGTATAAGTTGCTTATTATCATACTAGAATAGTTGCCATTTAGTAGTGCTGATTAAGCATATATTAATGCCTTATTATATCGCCCTAATCCTACCCAAAGCCGAAACTTACCAACTACTATACCTTACTTACTATAATAAGCATCAAATTAAGAATTTGTGAGGGAAAAGTTGTAGTTAATAGTTAACAAGTGTTACCTATTCAAATATTTTACTGTATTATTTTTGATTAATGCATTCCTAATGCAATATGCTAAATAAAACCTATTTAATGTGCTTCATGAGACTCTGTTGTTTTGATATTTTCAATTTAGGGTTCTTCACTGGGGACGTCCATTTTTGGCATCCTAATTAAGAACATGGTTAATATTCTAGCCATGCCCACATCTCTATATCTCACCTTTCAGAGATAAATTACAACATCTTCAAAGGTTAATCTCCACTCTCGAGTTTGTGACCCTTTAAACCCTTGACCTATGTGTGCACTCCTTCTTCCTGTCGACCCAAGTCAGGCACTTGTTCTGATATATGCTCCTGATCTGGCTTCTGTCTGTGTAATTAGAAGGTCACTCAATAGAGTCTTTTTGGCAGCTTTAGCATCAAGGATAAAATTGAGAGCGCATGAGGTCAGTGAAAAGCAAGGAATATGAAGATTTAAAGTTCAGTATAGGTTTTCAGCTGTATTGACTTGCATGGAGGCAAAGCCAGTTTCCGTTTTGAAATTACGTGTAAGTGCTTGGCTTTTTTCCAAAATGGGACTTTTTGAAATATTTAGCTTTAGCTTTATATTTAGCTAGTAAATTTGTTTGGGTACTTTGTTCTTATCCAGAGGATAATATTTATGCCTTTTGGCTTCTAAATCTAGTGTTTTGACTTGATATGTTAATGTCTGATGCACATTGTAAATTACTGCACACTTAGACAGCAAGGAGCCTGATTGACATGTAAGGAGTTTTATGTAAACTTGGGGTCAGATTATAAATCTGAAATCGATTACACCACAACAGACTGACATGGCAACCCATTCAAATGATGACATAGCACACTCCATTGGAGAAATTAATAACATTTTAAAATGTTTATATACACATCGTGGTTAGGGTTTTGACCCATTCAGCAGTGACAAAAAACTGTCACTGACCTTGACTCTGATAGCAGAATACACAGTTAAAGGTCTTTTCATTTAATTGTTTCTAACTGCCTCAAACTAAAACCCTCAATGTCTTTTAGAAATTCTATACTAGAAACCTCACAAAGCTCTGCATGTTTATGACTCCTGAAGGAAGTTATAGTTTAATGCCATTTTTGTGTGCAGCATGAGTCAGAGGGTCCATAAACAGACTGAAACTTTTGCAAATCCTACCAACCATAATGAAATGGCTGAAGTGATAGTTTTGAAAACTTCAGTAAAAAAAACTTTACTAACTTTAGTTTAGTAGTATCAAATAAAGAAATAGTCCCAAATCTATATGACTGTTTTTGTAGATTAGAAAAGAAGATACTTTAACCAAAAGGCTTGTCTTTATTGTCCATACAGTAAAAGTCAGTGGGGTCCAATGTTCTTGCAAAGAAGATATAGTCACAGACTAAATGTTTACAGGTTAACAATAAGTAAATTGCTTTTGTACATCTTCTCCATTACTCAGTTTCTAACTTAAAAAAGGATGTAAACAAAACATTGTACTGCTAATATATTATTTATTAATATATGTCATATTATTTTTGTTCTTAATATGCACAGCATGTTTTATAAAGAACAACAAAGTTCGCTTGATGTGATTGGATGTTTATGTAGTCTTAGTTAAAGGTCTAGTGTAATCCAAAACCATAATCTTTAATCATGATCTCGAGTTTATATTAATCCCTTTATCCTATGATCATGAACTTCCATTTAGAATGATTTTATAAAATTAATCTGTAAAAGCCTTCTTGCTCTGACCAAAAAAATAAAAAAATGCTAAATTGATTTTGTTTATCTGCATTTTTAATGACTGCATAGTATTATGATACTTAAGACATTCCGTCTTATTTATTTATTCATTCACCCACACATTCAATCATTTATTTATTATTATAATTATTTTTATTTATTTACATTTTTCCATCTCAACCTCAAACTCGGAAAGGCCAGATGGTGGTTCACCCGACAGGATCTGAGGTCACCAGCACAGTCTGCCACAAGGAAGCAATGATACTTAAGAATGTATGTCAGGGTGCATGCACTGGTGCTACAGCTTAACACAGATGGTAAGACATCATATTTAGTTTCGCAATGCAATATTCCCAGAGAGAGGTTTAATCTCATAGGTCTTTTTTTTATGGGTTGAGGTGTGCATGACATGCTCGACATGGCTTCTTTCAGATCACCAAATGAGGGGAAAATGATATTGCATCTAAAAAATAGTAAGTACGCCCAATGTAAAGCAGCGTGTATGCACAGCAAATTTCCAACAATTCCTAAAAACAGCGCTGTGTCATTTTCAAGCCGTATTACCCATGATGCAATTGCGTCCACACTCCCAGCATCCATACCTCATTATCCACAGCGCAGTCACTCGCAAAACACCACTCCATCAAGCCATCAGCACGAGAGATGTCAGATACATGTGACCTAAACCCAGAATCTGACCTCAAACCCACTCAATCATAATCACGGCCGCTTAAAGTACGTGTCCAAACCCTAAAATTAGACTGAGAAAATGAGTGATGGATGAAGAAATATGCTCCATCCACACGTCGCTTCATCACAATGAAACTGTGCACCCACGCATCATCTGGAGATAAATGTACCGAGTCCTAGTTTCTGACCAGCAGTGTGAGCTTTGCTCCACCGGCGCCCTACTTCCAACAATCTTACGGGGCGTACCGCATTTCTGCTCGCCGCATCTTTACAGTGCCCCTTTGCTTTTATCACCGCCGACCGAAATAGCTTCACCTTTCACGGTGATGGATCCAAAAATACGACCTGTTTCATTTCCCTCCCGTTAGTCTATTACCATTAAAGCCTTTGTTCTGTATCAGGAATCGTTTCTCAGCGGTGACTTCGAAAGCTGTGGAAAAGTGCATATTAAAGTGTGGCTATTGACCCCAGAGTTAGATGGGAGAGAGAATACGAGACAGACCTCTGATGGCTTTGATAAATGTCCTCCCATGGATGAGTCACAGGGAACATTATTTAAAATCAATGTGGCTTTTTTGCTCTGGCCCTAGAGTGGCCTGGCGCCTCTGAAAGCTCTGTAGCCTGGTTTTGAGAGGACAGTGATGTCCTTTTGTGTGTGTCTGTTTACACAGGGGGTTAATGCAGCTCAATTACAAGTGCGTTCTTTTTGTCATCGCTCTAGACCCTTTGCCCTCGATTTTAATAATCAATTGGATTACTGTAACTCTCTGAAGGAAGGTTAATCCATATGTCAGGTGTACAATTACCACTCATAGACCGGCAGTATTACTGGTAAGAATGAGGCATTGAAATATCATGGGTCGACTGAAACATGTGTTTAAGTGTGTACGGTGTTGGAGAGGAGCTAACTAAAAGTAACTACACCTGTCAGAAGCATGACTGTAGCTCAGCTGTTTTCAAAACAGAGTAGCTTTTCCAGTAATGAGCTACTTTTCCCAGCCATTAGCAGTGTAGCGTGACAAAATGCTGCATCGTTGTGTTTTTGTCACGTTGTATTGAGTGCGCCACTTTACAGCCGACTGAACCGAGGTAATAATCAGATCCACTAAACTTCCAATCTTCTCTCTCATATAAAAGTCTGTTTCATTTTAATGAATTAGCTTATCTAAAGTCTTCATGTACATGACAAAATATCCACTAGAGAATTTGCTTGCATTTTATAATTAGCAATACACAATTATATTATATTGTATCATATTATTAACCATACTTCAATATGAAAACATATGTACTGTATTTAATATAATAGACTTTACAGAATATTTACAGAATGTTTTACCTTTAATTTACATGAATTTATAGTTTGAAAAATGTACGTTTGTTCATAATACATTAATGTTACACTCATATGTATTACTACATGTAAAATGTGCATTACCCAAGATTAATAAATGAGGATAATTATTGCTCATCAATAATGCATGAAATACATATTTGATTATTTAGTTGCACTTTATCATACGTTTCAATTAGTTAATTCAATGCAGACATGTTAAGTTGCTTTTCGCTATGTTTTTGACTTTTATATAAAGTATAACGCTGCATAAAGTTATATCTGATCTAGCGGAGTAAAATCAATATTGTTTAATTGTTTAATTAACAATCATACTTTTATATAATTACTTTTATCAGTATAATGTTATTATTACATACAAAGTGGTTAGGTTTATTCCCAAGCAAACACACACTAAGGAGCAGTCAGAGGTCACTGTTTGATATCAAATGCGAACAAGGTGCCGTATGCCCAGTCTATGGGAGGACTCTGGATATAGCAGCAATCTGTCAGGCACAGTGGCCTCTTCTTCGTTCCCCTTTGGCCCTTGAAAGTGGTTCCTCCCTCATGGGACTGAACTGTCCCAACCGTCTGCAAGCGCCTCTGGCACTTAGTCTCGGCACTCACACCAAATGGCTATCAGATTTTAGATGATCCATTTTAAAAAGTCAACAGCTGGCCACACAAGCTGGAGAACACACACACACACACACACTCTCTTTGTCTCTTTCTGTCTCACTCCTCTACTCTCCCTCTCTCAACACATTCAGTAACACAATTAAACCATGGGAAATGGCAGAGATCACCCTGATATTCCATTATATATAGCAGCAGTAATCTTTCCTTTCATGGCTGTGTATTTCTATGCTGCAAATGGATAAATACAAGATTATGGCTTATGTGGAAGGTAGTGAGTCCACGAATGACCTTGAAACATCCTTTGGTTTGAATGTAATTACAGATTTATCAAACAAGATGCAAACAATTTCACCTACATGGTACTCGGAGACCTGACAATGTGTATTCAAGCTTGTTGACATTACAATGTTTACAGAAGTCAAGGGTTCATAATGGCATATATTTATCTTTTTATTAAAAAAGGACGCATTCAGCTGATTAAAAGTGACAGTGAAAAGGCTTTTATAACATTACAAAAGATTTCAAATAAATACTTTTTTTTTACTCTTTATATTCAATGATGATTCCTAGAAAAACGTAGTTCATTGTACAGTATATCACAAAGCATACATATTTTCAATATTGATAATAATAAATGTTTCTTGAGTACCAAATCAACAATGATTTCTAAAGGATTGTGTGACACTAAAAAGACTGGAGTAATGATGCTGCAAAGTTTGGTGAGCTTACATATGTATATGTTTTATATTTATAAAATATACGCCTTGTTTACCAGAGAATAGTGGATTGAGAATGTTGTTGTGGTTATTTATGAGAAACAGAGTGTTTTCATACCTTTAGCACCACATCTCTCTCTCTCATTCTCACTCTCGCTCTCTCAAAAAAGCTCATTTTAGAGCCTAATTTGCCAGATGTTTCGTGGGATGTCAGAGAGACAAGTTCACTTCACTTTTTCTTCAGTGGCAGTTCATTTTTCCGTTCAATACAGATATGCAATTAGCCTCTGGAGAATATAGTTCACACCAATACTAATGGTGCGGTTTGCGTGTGCGATTGGAGTAGTCCACATATCATGTCCACATAATGACTGTGTGCTTCAGCAGATGCACAAAACATTGTTCGGTGCTGTTTGTTTTTAGATTTACAGGTAACAGTTTTCTGTGAATTTGAATTTTAGAGGGAAATACCTCAATGCTACTGTTTTTATTATGACAAAAGATGCCCTTGGTTTTATCTGAACTTCCTTGCCCTGTCTCACTCATGACTTATACTCATGACTAAGACTTATCACAGACTTGTTTCTCGGATCTGATCTGCTGATTATTATTGGACACAACACTCCAAGTATGTCTTTAACAGTTTCTCTCATTCCCTGCAGTAAAATATACCGCCTTCACCATATTTACATCCTTCTTGTAATGTACTGTAATTAGCACCTTGACATCTTACAGTATTTTTTTTTATATATATATATTATTATTATTATATACTGTATTAGAATTTTTTTCTTTTTCTTTTTTTTTTTTTTTTTCTTTTATATTTCTTTTACCCAGAGGAAATGAAACATGAAGGTCAAGGTAGTTAGAGAAATTAAGCAATGGTAAAAAAAAAATATTTGCGAGCTGAAAATATCGATACTTGTGAGTGTTATTTTAATGGAATCAGAACATATGGTCTGTGGCCCTAAGGGAGGGCAGGATTCACTGACCCTTCTCCCCATTCAGAGATGTTAGAGGTTGGAAACAGCACACCAGAGCATGCCAGAGGAAGAAATTGATTTGCCTTTAGGCCTTGACGATGTAAATGTTTGCACGCTCACCCTTTATAGTTATTTTTTTTCTAAATGTTATGCAGATTTTGCATAACAGCTATTTTATTTTACCTGTCATTTATTTGGACATTTTACACATTTCTTTGTCTCTTAATGGAAGTGGGTTGACCGGACACACGCGCACACACACGCACCGGCACACATTGGACGGTCCAATTTAATCCATTTAAAGTGCGCAACTTAATGGATACTACCTCTCCATATAGGTCACCTCTACATCGATTGCCCGAGGAAAAACACGATTTCATTCTGATCCTGTCATAACAGTTTTGAAACCATTTATTTGGCTCTTTCGCAGAGGGCATTGGGATCCAAATCACGTGCTGATGTGGAAACATTTGTTCTTTCCTGTTCGCTCGCATCTGTATGCACAATTCAAGCATTGGAAATGTGTGCACGCTGGCACAGCTATTAATGATCCCGCTAAACCCTCTTCCTTCTTGCGAAAGTCTCTCTGTTTTAATGCCACATTTCCTTAAGTATCTCTCTAAGGATATTAAAGCATGGTGCCAGTTTTAATGTTTCTCCAGCACTGATGTAACAAAGAGAAATCTGGCGACTTTGTCCTTTTCATTACAGTTGAACAAATGAAATGAATTCTTTAAGAAGCTCACAGTCACCCCGCGTCAAGCAAATGTTAACGCTAATGTGAAAGTGGCTAAATCTTCGCACTTATTTGTGTTAGCGACAGAGAGCGGCAGGAATCGATTGTCATTGTGGAGGCTGTAGAGCGCAGCCCTATTTAAAGTGTGCCTGGGATATGCTTGACAGGAACTAGTCTGGATTTGGGTGACTGCTTGAGGTTCCGGAGCTCCACTTCAGTCACACTCTATGACTCTGGGTCATCCGAAGTCCCAGAGCTTGTCAGATTGATTCTGCGCTGCCTTTGTTTAGGTGTAAATCCTATTCTCGCACCGCGTGGATGAAGATGCCATTCGCCGGCATTAGGTATAATGAGAAATGCGTTCTGTGTATTAGTGTGCTGAGAGAGGTTTTCTTCCCGTGAGATTTTCTCCGCTTTTCGTTCGCAGATCTGCGTATCATTTCGCAGGCTGCTCTTTGGAAAATGCATTCATAGGGTAAAACTGCTAGGGCACTAAAGGAAATGAAGACATTACTGAAACGGCATGAATAGATAAGTAAGGGGCCTTACTTCAGAAAAGCCCTGTTTTGACAACAAAGCTGACCTGAAAGTAATGTTGTTACGGCAAAGATTGAAGGTCATAGTTGTTTGTGTTCAATTCTTATTCCAAACTCATTACAGCGGGGGAAATCTCTAGATGGGTATGGAAGAGAAAGAATTAAGTTTCCTCGTTTTTCTGTGCGTCTGTTATGTGTGCCCATCGATGCTGTGACCCCTGACGCTCCCTCTCTCTCCGCTGTGCTTACATGTGCATGGAGCGAGGCTAATTCGCCACAGCAATGTGATAATTAACCCTGACGGGAAATGTCACATCAAACAGGAATCACGTGAATCCACCTTGCATATTTTGCGACACGCTATTAGCGAGTCATCTTCGCCGAGCAAGAGGAGTTGAGACACCGTTTGACATGCGTTACATGAGTAAAACTCAGCGCAGGCACAAATCTGGCGTTTAGGAAACACTTGCTGTGTCAGTTATTTAGTGCTGTGAAGACAAAAAGCTGTGGACTTGGCATCAGACCTGTTAAAATCAGAGATTCTGGAGCAGCACTTTCAGAAAAAGCTTCTTGGATACATTCTGTCTTCGCCCCTCAAATCCAATAAGTCACAGCGCCTCTGTCGATGCAGAGTTAAGATGTACTAAAGCCTTTTGGCAGATTTTGTAAATAGCAGCAGGTGTTAAGTCCGGTTTTTCAGTCAGCAGTTCATGTATTAACTAGGGCTGTCAATTTAGCATTTATTCACTGAAAATTCATTTTTCCTAAATGCTGAATGGATTTCTAACGTCGTTGAAGACATTTTCTGTAATCACCACTTTTGCCTTGTTGAATATTGGATCTTTATTTATGTGCCCTTGGAAATTTAAACAGTACAGTGTGTGATTAATTGGGATTGATTTGATATATTTTATAGTTCTTCTTCTGTATTAACTACGGCTCATTAAGCATAATATATTTTGTTGAGATGTGAAAAATATAAACGTTAAAATAGGTGAATCTTCCACTACGTATTCTCTACAAAAATTTCACCATTGTTAGTACTGTTAGCTAAAAAAAAAAAAAAAAATATATATATATATTACTATATTATTTATTCATTTATTAACCTCTTAAGACCTGGGAAAAAAGTTTTAGAATTTTTTTTTCCATGTATTTTCATATTTTTGGAATAAAGATGATTCTCGACTATATTATTACAAAACTACTCGATATATCATTTTTCTTTTTGCAAAATGTGTGTAAAATGGTCATAAACAGGTTTTCTCATTAGATACATTATATCTATAAACTAAATCTAATTTGCATATTAATGTGTTTTTGGGGCAACATGTAGTGAAAAAAGAAGTGGCAGTAATAATTGACCAGATTTTACTAATAATAATATATAATTTTCAATAGAATGTTTAAATATAATTTATTTATCTAATCATGTGTTATGTCTCCCAAAATGCTTAACAAATATTATTGTAGTACCAGCGTCCTCATATGAAAACATATATGAAATTAATGTCATATTTTAATTTAAAAACCCCCGAAACCCCCGAATTTTTTTTTTTTTTTTCGGAGATGTTGATTTATGACACCAAAAAAAAAAATAGACAGAATTTAATTAAAAAGTACAAATTATTTCTATATTTCCATAAGAGTGTCGTTAAATTAATATCAGACATTTTTGAAGACCAAGGAGAGGGAGTGGTCATGGTGAAACATCCAATCATGTGGTATCTCTGAAAAGCCCTGAATATGCTCAGGACATCCAGACTTAAAACTGTGGCTTGTAGAGCCTCAGAGAAATTCACTAAAATATAATGTCATCAAATGAGTACTCGTGGTCTTAAGAGGTAAATGGATAGGTAAATCCATTCAAATAGGTAAATGGATGACACAAATACCTCAGGTTTCCATTTAGTTTCTATGTTAGTATAAAATTAGTAATTTATTGACTTTAATGTCTAAATTAAAAAAATAAAAAGTTGGATTCTTCTCAGCTTTCTAAAGTTTGCCCAGTTATGGGAATGTAAACAACCATTCATTCCTTAATGATGTTGTAATGCTTTCCAACAATTTGGAGCTTGAGAGGAAATGAGCTGTTCATACATTTAAAAGTAGTAACAGGATTCAAGTCAATGGAATTCACGCTCAATCAAGTAGAGGAACACTGGCAACAGCGGCCCATTAATCATTTTCACCAATGCCATTTTTTACACTGTAATCCATATCTTGTGAACCTCTAGTAATTCATAATTAAACAGTTACTATTATCTCCTGTGTAAAAAAGCCGGCAGAGGCTGCCAAGGTCCCAGGTAATGCATTACAGAGTGGCATAGAGGGTGCTTAGTGAAACTTCAGAAGTCATCCAGGCAGTTTAATGGCCTTTTCTGAATGACTCAGCATGTTACTTCCAGTGCTATGGCGCTCTCTTATACTCCACAGCAATGTGTCCCTCTCTTTTATGGTCTCAGAGACTCTCTTTGAGCGGTGCTTGGGTTTTATTCGAAGGTTCAGACAGCATTCTGTGCTGTGTGTGTTGACCACAGAATAGCTCTAATGTAGAATGCAAGTAAAAAATCTTTGAATGTTACTACTCCATAGATCAAACTGTTTATAGAAAATCTGTTCAATGAGACTGCTAGAGTGGAGTTAAAGTCTAGAGCTAGAATGTGGATAGACAAATGATATGTCAACGCAGAAGAGTGCACATAATGTGCAATGCCATTGCCTTTACAGAAACCTATGCCATCTTCAGCCGCTCATCTGTACCACAGACAGGAGGAGGAATGAGGTGGAATGAATGGGAGACGTTGTGACACTCAATATGGCAACATGTATGCTAACTGACTGCTAAAGTCCTATTTTACAGTTAAATAGTCAGTAGACATGGCGTGTTCTAGAAGCAAACCATCTCATTTATTTTCTCTGCAGGGGAGTTGTTTTGTAACTATAACTTATTAACCTCTGAGGAACTATACTGAAGACCTAGCATTGACTCTTCTGTTGTTCTGTTTGTTTGTTTTAGCTGTCAGCAATCCTTCATTTTAATGTAATTCTTTATAAAAATCATATCAGAGAATCTCAGCAGACATGAAGTTGTACAAATGGCGAACATCAATGAAACAGTTGATTGCATGTGTAATTGAGGTCTCAACACAATCTCAAGCATTTTTATATTTGTAATTACATCTGAATATATTGTATATATCGGAAATGTAATGTGTATTAATAAACATGTTTTCAACCAATTATTTACAATGTTTCTGAGGACTGTAGGTGATTCCCATATAACAAGCTTTTTTTCAGGTAGTATGTCCTATTTTTTACTAAATCAATGGACAATACGTAAGACTGGCTATTATTATTTGGTAAACTTGCTTTATAGAACAAGTATCTTATTGGTTGTGATTGATTGATTGATTGATTGATTGATTGAACTACTTTAAACCCCATGGACATACGTTTATATAAAAAATAAAATAATAAAAAAAGGGAAGAGCACTATTACACTCTTCATCTGTTTGTTTACTCTAGAATGTGCATTTGTGTCTGATTTGAGCTAAAGAAGAAAAATGTGTGGCAATGTGTGCTAAAACATATTATGGAAACATACTGTTGACCAAAAAATCAATTTTGGTTTTTCTCAAGTAGACTGGAGAGAACACAGAGCATGGCTGCAGGGGACATTACCAAGATGGCCACTGAGTGAACTGACTCCTAAACTCTTTTCTGGATGATCGTCTTTCTGAATGACGAGAAAGAGATACAAAACCTTTTGACAGAAAAATCCTGCAGTCTCTTCTCCCAAGAGGGTGGCTTAGGGTTGGATGGGCCTATACCTTTAGCCTGGTCCAGAGCAAAGGTGCCTTGACTTCCTGAACTAAAGCTTAGCTGAGCTCTCAAAGCAGCCGTGTATATTGACCCCCATGCCCACATGCCATTACCAGCTTGCTGAAGTAGAAAAAAAGTGAGAAAGAAAGAGAGCTGGGCAATTGGAGGGAGCTCAGCAAGACACTGTGGTAATGGTAATGTAAATTCAGACACAGCGGCCCCTTTGAAAGCATAGCTCACTGATAATATTTAGCTGGAGCTATGAAAAGGCCTCTCTACAGCACTAATGCAGAATGATGGCCTCTCCACTGAGTCTCCGCAGAACTCTGCAGTCATTATTCATGTAGATGATTTAGATGACACAGTGTGGCACAGTTTGTGAGTCTTTTCAAATCAGCCAATTTATAAATGAATGGCTTATGAAGAGTAAGAGTTTTAATCTCACGGTGGAATGACATGCTTTCACAACTACATATCACAATAATTACCTTAATCAGAGGTGGCTTTGTGCATCTCAGCAGCAAAACTTGGTTGAAGACAACTTGGGGTTAGATCAGCATGAGTGAAATTGTGGTTTAAAAGCAATAGCATGACTCAAGCCAATCATACTTAGTCACGAGGTGTGTGGGCAAAAGTGAGGCTTTTTAAGTTTAAAGCTTTAGTGTAAGCATATTTTTACAGCGAATATTACACTACTTTTCAAAAGGTTTGGGGGGAGTATATTTTTTTAAATCTTTTCTCCAGCAAGGACACATTAAAGGTCCTATGTTGTACACCTTTTTGGAGTTTTATTTTAGGTGTTGAAGTCCTCAAGTATATATATTTGCAATATAAGTAACAAAAGCCATGTCAATACTGTATGTTTTTACAGCTCCTTTCTCATGAGCTCTGTCAAAAAAATTTGGTCTGTCTAATTACTGTTCATGAGCCTCTCTTCTGATTGAGCTGTTTTTTTTTTTTTTTTAAATGATGAACAACCGGGCCAATCAAATGTAATGATGTCACAATTATGTCACAGCGCTAGCTAGATGCAAAACAAAGGGAAGACTGAGGCGGCTGATTCAAAACAACGCAGATTCGGCTACATAAGGAGTCTGGCAGTGGCATACCCTCATAGTAACAATCCGGTCAGATCGTCAATCCTTGGTTTCGTCTGTTAAAGTTAATCTTTTCGATGTTGTTATATATAT
>JAUCMU010000042.1:10295258-10320376 GCA_032275025.1 Enteromius treurensis | reverse complement strand
GGTTTTATACAGGGGAGACTAATCACGAGACAAGACACAGCTGGGAAAACACAGGTGGACGGGAATCAACTCATAATCACATATCGACACAGGAAGGACCAAATATGGGCAAACAGGAACTGAAAAGGGAAAACGAAACTAAACTTGAACAGAGACAGAATGAAAATAAGAACGTAGAGCGTTACAAATGTTAAGTGACATTTTATGATTTACCTTTTTTTCTTTTAATTTATTTATTTAATGAATTAATTTATTTAATTTTCCAGATAAGGCATCAGTACAAATCACACATTAAAATTATGCTTTGGAAGTAGTATGTGTTAAATTTTCTGCCAAGCGTTCCCACAATACGTTACGTGAACAGCAAGTAAAGTGGGCCTACACCAAGGATAAATTGTGAAAAAGGGAAATATTTACGGCATGGTAAAATGGAGTGTTATGCTGCTAATGTGGTGCTCTATGCTTAATATCGAAGTGTTTTGAAGTCATAAGCTGTCTTTTTGGCAACACAACTGAGTAAAGCAGAGTCTTTAGGGTGACTCCATGCTGACATTAATAGCAGTGTTCTGCTCAGAGAAATGTGTGTCACCGAAGGCCTGTAGGAAGACTCTGATGCCCTGATTGACTCCCTGGGGGTCACTCTGAGCCTCCAGAGTACAAATGAGGCGGAGGCAGAAGGGGATAGATGGAGAAAAGCAGGACTAGATTAGGACCGTACAGTATACAGCTACAAGGCAGCACTGAATATATCTGTAGTAGTTGGAAGCAGAAAAGGCTTGATTCACCTTGTTTTGCACCAGCAGGCATTCCTATATTCCATCTATTATACATCAAACTCGCTTAGACCTAAATCAAAACCTTCCTGAAAGCACAGAAGCACAGAAAGACAAAAGCCACAGCACGCACTGCAGATCAAGCTTCATAAGCGCTTCTCGAGAGCTCATTTCAGGCTGGAAAATAACAGTAATGCTAGCGTTTTCATTGTACGCCCAGCCCCCAGTACAAATAATGCAAATGCGTAATCTGTACACCTTCACAACTGTATCACCGTTCACAAAGGTATAATTGTTCTGTTGAGATTTAATGAAATGCAAATGCTCTTGGCATTTCAGAATTAATTTAATACTGGGAGGTTTAACTCTCATCCACAAATCCCTGGATAGCATTGTTTTAAACCTTGTTAATAGTCTTAGTATCTGGAGTGCACAAAGTGATAGCACAATGAATAAAAATGAGCGACTTTTGAGAGTGGTGTAATTTTCGAAATTAATGGAAACCATCACCATTTGGCAAATTACATTTTTTAATAGGCGAAACAGTATTTACATCTTCACAAAGGCTGTTATGGTCTATACGATTATTGGCATGTAGGGAAATGATTACAAAAATAAATGAGATGCATTTAACTGTCAGCCTGTTTCCTGGCTTTTGTATGTTTTGGGAACAGTGCTGCAGTGTTTTTGAGCATATGGAGGCATTGTGCTCTGCGCCCCTTGGGCTCGCTGGTTTAGGGCTGTGGGCAGGCCTGTGGTGTCAGATATCCACAATGAACTGGATGCGTAACCTTTATCTGCAGGTTTCATCATTGTTTCATTATCAAAATGATGATGACTCACCAGCATAGAACTATACTTCTGATGTCATCTCCTCATTTTTTGAGTGACATTTCGATGGTCGCCTGTCCTCTGCACAGGTTCCCGCTATGAATGATGTTATTCTTGTTTATAAAGGTGAAACCATCATATCTACCAGGGGATGTAATAAATAGCATTGCAGTTTGTAAACACTGGGTCTGCTTAGTATTTATAGTTATTATTACAGTATAACTAAAAATGTGTTATCATTTCCTAACAAGATTCTTATGTTTTTAATAGTAATAATATAAAATGTAAAATAGAAACTGCTCATTGCATTATTCATAGTAATTGTTGGCTGCTAAGCTTGAAATATGCACTGTTCAAAAGCTTGGGTATGTTCTTAATGTTTTGAAAGACATTTTAAAAAATAAAGTATAAACTGTAATACTGTGACTTATTACAAATTACAGTAGATTTTCTAGTTTCATTTATTTTAAAATGTCATTTTTATTCCTGAGATGGCAAAGCTGGATTTTCAATCTTCAATGTCATATAATGCTGGGTATAGAATTAGGGATGTTGAATGTGGAATATGTGCTTTATAAGTACTAGACTAGTAAACAGTTAATATGCTAAAAGTAGGCATACTGATAATAAGAAGAGTAAGAACTGTTCCCTTTTCTAAAGTGTTACCAACTTTTCTTCTTATATATGTTGAGAAAACCACTATCCAGTATTCAAGATTATTTGGAAAGAAAGTTCAAAAGAACAAAATTTCTTTGAAATAGAAATCTTTTGTTAACATTATTAATGCCTTAACTAGCACTTTTGATCAGTCTAATGCATCCTTGCTGAGTAAAAGTATTCATTTCTTTAAAAAAAAGCACTTAAGCACATAAAATGTAGTCTGTATGATTCATATGCTATAATCTAGGCCTTATGAAGGCATATGATGGCTTTGTGTGAGAAACTGATTTAAATTTAATTCATTTTTTTTTCACTGACAGTCTACCTCTGCAGCAGCCCTCTGATCAAACATGACACATGTTCCAGGTTTGACATCACAATGAGGCTATGAGAACCACTGTCTTTTATGGTTGATGCCACCCAGTCCCCTCCATATGGATTTGATTTGATATCATCAGCAGCAGCGAAGATGACTTCGATTTTGGTATGCTCCTCACACAATTGCATAATATGGCTTCAAAAGGTCTGGGACATGCATATGGACAACCTGTATAATGTAACAATTTAGCATACATGGTTGAAACAACACCTTAAAGAATGTGACTTGCACTCTAGCATGGGTTGATCATGACTTTACTCTGTTGTCATGCAAAGTTAAAACATTGCCTCCGATACTACCTTTGTATGATTAGAAAGCATTTACCCGACTCCCACAGGTTCATGTGCAGGTTGCCTTAAGTGCATGTGCTCATAATAGCAAAACTATTTTATTCGAATTGAAATGACCAGCACACTGAGTCGCTCACGGCCATATTAATGTAATTTTAATATCCCTCTTTTTGCGAATTAAGGCCTAAATTTAAAAATAATTAGATATGCCTTTCCCATCATTCCCAAAGGAACAGCTTTACGCTTGTGGAAAATTACAACCTCCGCGAGCTTCCCTGTTGGATGCCATTGTCATATTCTCTCTGCAGAGACGAGGATCCAATAGGGGGCCTTTCTCCCTCCAGACGCTGACTTTCCGGTGGCTGATTGATGAGAAAGGAAGGGATGACTTGACTCAATGCAGCGTAACCAGGGTAATCTTCCAGGTGATGATCCTATTGGGGGAAAGGAGAACATTGAGAAAGCGTATTCAGTTTTTGCATTGATGCCTGCAGACCCTCTATCAAACTCGAATGTATTTTTTGCCTTCATTCCACTCCTCGTGATTGTTAAGCTCAGTGCTTTGGAGAAATGCTGGCCCTGAAAGATCTAGAGAAGCTGACGAGTGAAATCCATCGGGGCCTCTGTGATGTTATCCGAGCCCCTCGCAGTGTTCCTTTTGAACTTGTGCTTCTGAAAAGTTGCGGGAGCAGCAGGTCCAGCCAAAGCCGATGCGCACCTACGGTTTTAATCATGTGATGCGTGAGTGGACCTGTTTGGTTGTTTTGCTCTTTTTCTGACTGCATGTTTTCATAGCGTTATTCATCTTAATGTGTTCGATTCAAGCTTCCTCCGTTTTTATCGCTGATGTGTGGGACTGAAAACATATTCGTAGTGCATCCGGTATGACATGATTAAAGAGACTCTAAAGTTTTATGCTCTTTGAAGAGTAGCTTTGAATGCCGGGACTCCTGAGGCCCCTGTGGAGTGGTATTATTCACTGGTTGCTGCAATAATTGGATTTCACAGAGTATTATTTTTGCATTAGATTTATAATTCTGTCGCGATAACAAACACGCTGGGAGTACGCTTCCAAATATGTGGCTTTTATGTATTTTGGTTAAACTATTATCTGTCAGTATGCAAATAATGCATTTCAAACAATGCGGAATAACAGAGCTACATCTCTGTTAGCCATTTATGGCAGATCTGACTCTGCGTCAAATGTGTCAAAGCTGCCTCTGATGCTCAGCCCATAAAAGAGATGACTTTGAGCTGTCAGCACATACTTCCTTCCTGTGTTACATGCTTGAACTCCCCAGGTATGGTTTAGTCTTTGACACCATTTTACTCAATCCTCATATCCTTCCTCTTGTTCGGCATGTTCATTCACCTGATGAAGAGGCCAAAGAGTTCAAAAGGTATCACAAAAATATTTCTTGGCTTCTTTTAAAAGGAAATGTGAGGTAAACATGGAGTAGAACATAAAATAATCTGGTAAGATTTTTTATTTTTTTCTTTACAATTGTTTAAATTGTTCCCTTTTAGTCGGTCACTATATGTCACGTGATCTCGCCAGAGAGACCAATCTACTGTACTTCCAGTGTAAAAAAAGGCCAATGGGCATTGGCATGCACTGATTGCATCCAGCTGGAACTGACCACTGTGTGAGTATAAGTGAGCAGTTGGTCACTGACATGGCGTCTCCATTCCCTTCTTTAGGTCGAAGGAGCTAAACCATTAAGGGACTTAAATATAAGTAGTAATTTTAATGACTGATGAGATGAAAATATATCAGTGAAATGTGAATGTAAGCAAAACAGAGAATTTGAGGATTTGTTTAAAGATTTATTTGAGAATTTGAGAATTTATTGTTGTTGTTTAAAAAATTGAACAAAGATATTATCAAGAACTTCTCAGTCATCGATGTTGTAATTACATACCTTGATGCGTTGCTTCATGAGTACTAAAAATAGAGGGATAGCTCACAGAATTGTGGTTCTTTCCCGAATTAATGTAGGCTATTTTAACTCAAGCTGTCCACATTGTGTTATAATCAACATGCTCTTCTCTTGCAGTGTGGATAGCTTTGTTCATTGTAATATAATTATTGTGTTACTCACTTATAATTCATTTTCAAAAGGGTTTTAAGTATTGTAATAATAATAATGAATAATAATAACATTTGGAATGTTGTGAGGGGTCACTGATGTCCTCTTTACATGCTGCCTTATATTCATTGAATTTGTTTATGTTTTATTTTAAAATAGCCCTTAGTTTCATATTGTAATGTTGCACACGCACACTTTTTCTCAGTTCTTGAATACTTGTTTTGCTTCATGCCAAATGTTGTTCATCTCAGAACTAGCTAGTTTAGTTCAGGGCTTAATATTCTGTGTTGATTTTATAGAACAGTATAGTGGAAGAAAAACCTTTGCAATCAAGGCCCCATGAGTAGCTTGAAAAGCTTGAAATTATAAATTTGTATAGAATATGTGTGTTGATACAACGTTTAAGATTAAAATAATAATAAAGATAGTGAAAGATATTTAATACAAAGTAATAATTTCAGTATCATGAGAGCAATACAAATCTTATTAAGAAAATTATTAATATTTTGTAAGAAGGATAATTGAAGAATATTTATATTATTCTGTCTTACCTTTAGGCTATAAGCCTGCACAGATGCTGTGCCAAAGGCAGTCTTACAGTTCGACTGATTTTTGTGTCATCTTGACATAATTATATGCGTAGAATAAGAACACCCGTCTTTTAAACTGCAGAACAAGAAAAAAAGAAAAGTAAAAAAATAAAAAAATAAAATAAAAAATCAGCTGAAGAAAAGGCATTTTTATAAGCAATTCTCGTTCCACACTGTTATGACACCCTACGGCCCTGTCCACTCCTATACTATGAAGGAAAGTGTGATGTGTAGAGGTATCCAGTCCTGTATTGCTAAGGAAGCATATTTTTGCAGAAGATCTATGGTGAAAGTTTCTCCCCTCAGCAGGAGAAGCACTGTGAAGATTGCTGGGTGTTGTGGATAAGAGAAAAGTATTGATGTTGAGATGCCCTTGTTGAAGAGGAGGTTGAAGTTAGCGGTTATCTTTGGTTTCTGAGGAAACCTCTCCTGTTTTTTCATTGTTCCCCAAAGCCTTCACGTCTTATCAGGAAGATGAAGAAGAGAGGAGAGCATAAACTTCTTTTCCTTATCACAGTCTTTCTGAGAAAAATGAATAAGAGTGGGAAATGTGACTCATCAATTGATCAACAACTAACTCCTACACCTGCTCTCCAGGTGGACATTTTGACAGAACTGTTAAAGATTTGTTTGTAATAATCATTTAAAAATTTTTAACGTTGTGTAATTGGAGGGAAATTCCAATTTTAGATTTAATCAAGTATCACACTTTTATCCAAACCAATTTACAAATAAGGAACATTGCGAGCAATTGAAAGGAAAGGAAAGGAAAGGAAAGGAAAGGAAAGGAAAGGAAAGGAAAGGAAAGGAAAGGAAAGGAAAGGAAAGGATTTTTGTGTTTGACATTAGTGTTTGATTTGCTTCATGCCATTTGTCACATGTGTTTTAAGTTTACCTCCTTGTTAACGTATGTATTTCAGCTGTGTCCTTTTGAGTTCTAGCTGTCAGTTGTTAATGCTGTATGCTTTGTCCTCTTCCTGTTTCACTCCATGTTTCTTTTCGTATTCTGAAGTTTATTCATTAAATGTTTTGTTATTTCATTCATCCTCGTCTCAAAGCCTTCCTTCCTGCACCACAAGCCATTCACCAGCAGTCAGCATGACAAAGTGTTGTTATATATATATATATAATTTTTTTTTTTTTTTTTTTATAATGCTAATGATAATGTTGGTTCCCACTTCTATAGTAGGGCAAGAAATACTGTGGGAGTCAATGGGGCCCATTCACAGTTTGATTGCCAGCATTATGCTTAACATTAATATTAACATTGAAAAGAAACTCACATAGGATTTGAACGCCAGTGAGTGAGTAAATGGTGACATCATTTTTATTTTTTGGGTAAACAACTCATTTAAAGCAAAACAATAAGTCATTTACACACCTTCATTCCCTTTTTGTGTGTTGTAATGGACCACAGTGCACAGATGGGCACTGATGGCATGAGGAAAATGATTTCACATGTGTAAACTTCTTTTCTGTTCTTTTCTGTTCCAAAAGCACTTGCTAGAAAGTCACGCCTTGCCAGAACGCTTACTTTCACACAAGTGTCTGAAATAGCTCAAGTCTGCTGTGGAGAGTTGTCAGTATGCCCGCATTAAACCACCTTCAAGGTCAAATTTGGATGTTGGGCAGATCTGGGAGGTGGGGGGTGTTTTGATGGGTTTAACATCTCCCAATTCCCCAGTAATTGTAGGGCAGGAGTTCTCTGCCTCAGCAGCTTCAAGGTCAGACTCATTTAGCTGTTGGCTTTGAATGTCGACACAGCAGTGACCTGTTTCATTTCATTATTATTCACTTGTTTTGGTGTCTGTTGTTAGTGGGAGAGCCAGTAATAAACACTCCACTGCTATTACTAAGAGAAATAGATATGTCAGTTATTGTGTGGTAATAATAATAATACAGGGGGCTGCTGATGGGAGCTTGCCAAGAGCGTTTGACCATTGCCCATCTGTTGAGTTGGTTTAATGAATCTCTTATGTCCATTTAGTCAAGGAATTGTGTTTCAGCACAAATGAAGAATATTAATGGATTGGAAAAGAAACAAAATGTGGCTGAAAACAACACATTGTTTTCCAAATCATGAAACTTTGCAGGTGTTGTAGGTCATGATGTAGAAGTTACTGTCAGGTCAGAAGAAACAAATATGATGAAAAAGTTCCAAAAGTCAAGAAAGAAGGAAAATAAGTGAGGGTTAAAAAAAGAAAATTAAAGAAAAAGTAAAGAAAGAAAGGTAAGGAGGGAGAAAAAAAATGCAAGAATAGAAAAAGGGAGATGGGATGTAGGGGTTGAAAGAAAGAAAGAAAGATTGCAGAGAACAGAAGAGATAAGAATGAAGAAAGAAGTAAATGAAGGAAGAATGGAGAGATGGAAGAAGTGCAAGGAAGGAAAAAAAAAAAAAATGAGAGAAGGAAGAAAAACGGAAGTAGGGGGAAAAGGACAGGATAAATGGGTAGTACAAAGAAAGAATGAAAAACTTTTAATTAATTTTCAGTTATTTATTGGGAGAACGTTTTTAAAATTATATGTGTTTGCATGGATACATTGCCAAAGCACAAAGAAAAAAATATGCTTTTATCCAGATTAACATGGATGTAACTAAAAAAAAAGTCCTCAATCTACATTTAATTAATGTTCTGCCCTACAAGGAAAACTACACCTGCTAGCATCAGTGTGGGAACGTTCTCTTTTGTTCTGAACTATAAGTGAGTCTCATTTAACTTAAGTTTCTTTGAAGACCCTGTGCTAATGGGGTCATGACTGCGCAAGCTGTTACACCTTAAATGCACTACACCCCACCCCAGTTCCCCCAAAAAGGCAAGAAACAATCGTGTCTGGGTTCGTGAGCAATTCTCTGATCCGTCCTTCCTGACCGTGAGTAACCTGGCATCATTTTGAGAAGTCTTATCAGAAACACCAACCACCATAATGCACTAAGTAAAGCTCAACGCACATGCTTCACAGTTTCGAGAGAGACAGCGTGCGCGAGGGAGAAAGTCAATCTCATATCACTGAAAAATGTATCGCACCAGCTAAAAGCAGATGGTGGTGCACCAATGCCTGAGCAGATCAACAGCACATCAAAGAGTGTGTGATCCTTCAGCAGATGCTCAGAACAGAGGCCACAGCCCTGACCTGCTGTGCCAGAGATAGCTCACGCAACGTGTTCAACCTATGAGATACAAGAGCTTTGGCTCGTGGTTAATCAGCGTCACCCTAGCAACAGTTTGTCCCGCTCCAAATACAAATGAGTCTGATGATCATCATGAGAACCACAAAAAAGGTAATGTGAATCGTGCAGGTAAGCGCTCTCACATTGGGCTTATGGCTCTCTGACAAGGCACTTATATCTCGAATCTCCTGTTTAGACTGGGAGCGATACGTGTGTCGAAAGGAGAAGGAAGTTGGAATGGGCCATGGTGAGATTAGCTGTTACATTTCAGCGTTGTAGGCCGGTTTAGGAGCAAATAAACAGGATAGGGAGTGATTTACAGGCTCTGGGGGAGCTCGACTAGTGGAGTTCATGGAGCCGCTGATGTGGGGGTGGAGAGGGAATGTTTCTTCAGCTCGTTAAACATTTGTGGAGCAAGTTCTCTCCTTTTGCCAGTTCTCCTAAATCTGTCCACCTGCACGACAGAGCCGAAGTTACTCACTCAGCGTACTCTGTCAAACTCAATTCCCAGCAGCTGCCGACTGTGTGTGTGCAATCGTGTGTTCAGGTTTACAAAGGAAGTGTGCGCTATGAGCCTCCCTGTCTTCGTTTTCCTCACACTTTTTGGCTGATGAAAGAAAAAATGTTGGGGTATTGTTGTTGGTGGAAGTTCAGATTCTGTATGGTCCTCTGTGAACCTTGGGGAAATTTCAAGGGAGCACTAACTTGTATTTTGTGGGTGTTTACAGACTAAACTATTGTTAGGTGACAAAAGAATTTACAGCACAAAATGTACGTGACCAGTGTAGTACAATTCTTGAACAAATGACTCTTATGAGTTGATTATTTTTAATAGATATTACTGTTCTTTATAGTATTACTGTTTAGTAAATCAAAAATGTGCAGTGTAGTTTCATTCCTGAACAATTCTTATGAATTGGTTCTTTTTAGAAAGTCAAAAACATAACTACTGTAATCTGATTGTTAATGAACGGCTATATAATCTAGTAAATCAGAAGCATTCAGCACACAAATGTAGTCATGTACTCTCCTAAAAAAATATTTGTAAGATTCTTTTTAGTGATTTCTTCAGTCTCTCAGATGTCGGGGGTAAATGACGACTGCTATGTTCATTAATACATTCAACAACAAAACACCTCAATCGTTTAGGAGTCTTGCTTGTCTCTGCGTCTCGGGCTGATGAAGGCTCAGTTCAGTATGTGTGACACACTGCTGTCAATCAAATATTGTGGGAGTGGTCTCTGTCGTTGTGACGCCACACCGACTGCATTATAGAGTCTAAACAGCTTGAAAAAGTGCATGTACCACCGTATGACCCCTTTAATCAATGACTATGTGTTTTTTTCTATTTAGTGAATCAGAAACATCAGGTGTAGTTTGATTCCTGAATAAAATAATCTTATGAGTTGATTCTTTTAGTGGCTTAAAACAGCGCAATCATGACAGTCTAATTTCTTATGAATGATATAAGCTTTTTCTGTTCTGTAATTCAGAAACATTCCACCCAACCAATGTAGTTGCTGATTGCTTGTGAGTTCAGTCTAAAACATACAGCAAAACCATGGTAGTTTGATTCCTGAACAAATCATTCTTATGAGTTAATTATTTTTAGCAAGTCAAAAACATACAACAGTAGCCTGATTCTTGAACACTTGACGTTTGATTTTTTTTTTTTTTTTTTTTTTTTTCGTGAATCAAAAACATACATCACAACTAAGGGTTTCACAATTATTTATTATTTTAGTATTATTTTTTGTCTTGCACAACTATTGTTTATTTAAAAAGCTGCTTGGAGAGCTGAACGTTGCCATGACGACAGGTATACAAATTTAGTGAAATGCTGTAATCATCAGGCCACAGTTGAAAATTATGCAAATATGAAAATAAAGAGTGGCTGGTGCACACTGTGTCTCCAAACTGAAAGCACAAGTAGTAATTCAGTTAAATGTGAACCAAGCCGCTCTGAGACATTAAAAACACATGTAAAGCACTTCATCTTAAAACACAGGGCACAAAAAGTAGCAAAGAGCTTTAAATAGCTAATTTAATGCACTTCTTCAGCAGATAAATCCAGGAGATTGTGTTTTCCACCATGTTTTAAGTTTGTGTTTCACGTGCGCAGAAAGTTGATGCTCTGCCCATGCCCAGCCTTACCTAAACAAGCACCTCATGAACTCAGAGTAACAGACTCAGAGAGCATCCAGGCAGAGGTCAGGGCACACACGTGACCCACATTGTTAAAAAATACACAACATCCATAGCTTCTTTCAGTTTAATAACAGTAATAACTTTAATCATGGTTAATTGTAAAATTGGGTAATCACAACAACACTAATCACAACCTTTCTAGCCCAATTCCCGAAATTACTGTATGAGCTAGTACTAGTGAATCAGAAAAAATATAGTGGCAAATTTAGTTTTATTCCTTAATAAATGAGTCTAACGAGTCGATTCTTTTTGGTGACTCACACACATAAAATTCAATTGACTGACTGGTCATACTTAATTTTAAGTACCATTAAAAATATGATTCTTAAAGGAATAGTTAAAGAACTATAATTATTAATTTTTTTAAGATTTTAATTTCTAGTGACAAACAAGCAATAACTGAAACAGTGCTTCCGTCATCATACTCGTTTTTTTTGTTTTTTGTTTTTTTTTGCACTGCTAAAAAATAAAAATAAAAATGTGGAAACTGTAAAAAGCGTTGAACTCTGCAAACTTTTTCTCTTTATATACGTATATTTAGAAAGTATTTACATAACAATATGTCCATAGGTGTGGGCAAGAAATTACTGAAGTGTTTTTTCTTTGTACCTCTTGTATCTGTCCAATCGGTGTTATTTACAGAGTTGAAAGGGTTTACAAATGTAGTTTATATCATGAAAGGAATGTGACTGACAGTTTATCACATGATGTCATCAGTTGAATTGTTTTGTTTTCCTGTGCTCTGTTTGGTTGTTGTTTTGTTTTTGTTCACATATTGCTTTTTCAGTGAACATGTTCTGCTCGTGTACGATTTTGAGAACATGACAAATTGTTGCTCCAACTCGGAGAAGATAACACGGGAGGGATCCTTCTCCTTTCTGCCTCCTCTGAGCCGCTAAGCCCACCATATTTTAAGCTACAAAATTGGAAGGAAATTCACAAAGGTATGTGCTGGTCATTAGATTAGGCTTTATGATTTATTGACTGTCTGCACAATAACAACAGCACAAGCCCATTAAGGCTAAAGATTGATACGGGGCCTATATATTAGTATTTGTAACAAAGAAACTATGAAAGTTAAGTGTTTAACCCGTAGAAAAATAACTTGACGGACAAGCCCCTATGGATACTTAATAAACTGATATTATTCCTTTGTCACTTCTAAGATTAATAAAATAATCTTGCATCTTGTCCCAGCTTTATTTCGTTTGCTATAACCCATAGCTGCTTTCAGTTGCTGTTATTTTGTTCCTGTTTTCCGCTCTAATCCAGGCACTGGCGAATTGTTCTTTTTGATTTAAATAATCTGGAAACATATTCTTATCTGGATTATATTTCAATTCTCTTCAAATCCAGCACTCAAGGTTACTATGGGTCTGTCCATGCCATCTGGGTGAACGTGTTCAAAATGCTGAGCCCGGCTCCAACTGCCAAAACAGGCAACAGATGGAGGGCGCAAACAACCAAGAGTCTGTGCGCTTTAGAGGAGGATTAAGGAAAAACTCTGCGCCTGCACTTGTATATTCTTACCATTTTGGGCAAAACCGTCATGTACACATTCCAGATATGTTTCTGCAGACCTCAGATGGGCTAATCTGCTCTGGACCCCCATGATTCCTGAGTTCCACAACCCACCAGGACTTTCCACATTCCCCGCCTTTAAGTCAGCCAGCCATTGACCAATGAGACAAAAGTCCCCTAATCCCTGAATCAGGCCCAGTTCCTTGCGAATGATTCAATTTCCCTCGCATTGTATCCAAACAAGGACTCAACGCGTTCCAAGCCCCTGTGTCCTTGTTCTTTGGCGTCATCGTTCCCGGTTTCACCCCCTTTTTGACAGTGAAGAGTTCCCTCAGGGGGGAGGAAGTATAGGAACAATTTGGAAACATGTCATTCCCTCCTCAACCTTGCAGCCAGGGAAAATATTAGCTGTAAAATGGACACAGTGAGGTGACGTGACAATAAATGTAATCTTTTCATATTCGTCTGTTTCTTTTTTTATTGATTCCAGAAAAGTATGATCATGAAAGATATTTTTAATTAAGAAGGACAAGCATGTGGGAGAAATGATGAGTATGCTATTGAATCATCTGCTTTTGTTGAGGACACTCACATTATTCTGCCTGGACCTTTCAGACTGTCTTCCCCAGTAGCAATTTCGCAGAAGCACATGGATTCAGGTTCAAAAATAATTGGCCTTGGGCTGACCGGATCGCTGAATTACCTCCCATTACAGGAAATCGGCCTTGATGTATATAAATCACATGTGTCTTACAGATGCTCACTCACAAACCCTGAAGCATTGGAAAGTCAATGTCAAGGCAGTCCTGTCCACATTTTCTTGCACTACTTATAACCTTCAAGGAAATGACGCATGTGGTGAGAAGGATAAGATTGGGGAGAGGGGATCAGTTTTACAAGTATTGACTTCCGAGCTCCTTTTTAATATCATTGTGTTTTTTTGGTTTTTGTAATGATGCAAAACCAGATTCCATAAAGTATGTCCTTGTAATTACTGATAAATAATCCATACATGGAAGCCACTGAAGTAAGGTGCAATCAATTGGGAGTAATTGACCAGCTGTTTCAGTTTAACTGGGGTAATTTTAGATATAATTGTTGCCAACACCTTTATAACCTTGTGACCCTTAAAAGTCTAGTAATTGACCAATTGATGAAAATAATCAATAGAAGACATGTGCTACCACTCAGAGCTAATATTGCTATCATTTGCTTTTTAAGCACAGAACCATCTGGGATCGCGCAGTCCTTGACCGTGGAGATTTGGGCTGAACATTTAAGACCTTTGACTTCTTGTAACGTGATTCATTGGGTTCAGACAAGTGAACCTGCCTATTAACTCTACAGAAATCCTCTTTCTTTCTTTTTTTTCGTTATAATGAGCAACGGTGCACAGCTTCAAGTCAACCCACTGAAGTTGACTCAGTGATTGTTCTACATTCTTGGTTGAGTTGTTTAAGCCTCCCATCAGCATAATATGGAGCTTCACTGTAATTTATGGCTTCCTTTGGTCTTACATAAAGAAAGGCAATAAGGTTTTAAAGTATGTATCTGATTCTCATCCATAACAGATCCATTTTTAGGAGTCATATGCACATCCTGAACTAAGTTTCAGGTGTACGCTTGCATGACCCATAATAATATGTGTCTGAGCCATGCAGTGCATGCTTTATGAATTCAAAGCAACCTCATTTGTTCTTACTTAAGTGGATTGTCTTCATTGCGGTCTGCTGTTCTGAGGGGATTGTATAATAATAAATAAAAGAAGATCCTCTTGATTCATCTTTATTCTCTGTAATTTACATCTCGACATCTCTGTGCAATGATATCGGCACTTCTCTTTGAGCCTCCCGTGTTATTCCACATCACATTTCCATCCCAATAAACTGATAACACACATAAGCCAGACTATATAACACCACATTCAACATTCAAACTTTAAAGAGCATTTTTTCCCTCTAGTTTTCTCCAGACCGAAAGACTTGAAAGTGCACCGAGAGGAACATGTTATTACTGCAATAAATCGAATATGTCTTGGAGAAGTACAATAAGCATCTCATAATTCATTACAAAAAATAATAAAACGCTGATATTTGGTCATTCACAAAATATTTTAATTTCTAACATCTGTTGAGGAGTGTCAGCCTCAAGTAGTTAATATCAATGTTGCATTAACACAAGATTTGTGGCAGCCATTGTCCATTGTGGAGAGAACAGACACGAACAATATGTGTAGTAACGTGTAGGAAATTATCTATAAAATACATCGGTTCCATTTTTATGATGAGAACCAGCTGCTGATCCAACTGTAACATTTGGCACTAAGATGATTTTACAAATTATGACCTAAATTCCACTTGAACTCAATTCTCTGATTGATGCTACAGTATTTGCACAGTCTCCCTCTCAAATGTGTATACTGTCAGAGATAATGCATATTAAGCCTATGCTATGAATTTAATAGTCAGACCAAAAGTCTTTAGAGAAGCGGCTGGTGATTCCTGCGGTGTTGAAGTGCCTCCTACAGAAAGGGCACCCTATGGCCTATGGTATTTGTGCCCCAAGCGCAGAACACCACGCTGGGCTGCTGTTGTCGAGGGTGGGCTGCTGGGGAGATGGTAAAGACGCCCTTTACTCAAAGGGCCTTGGGAACTCCTGCTCCCAGTTCTTTGAGACTTCTTGCAGGCTTCTTGACCCCTGGTGGGCTTTATAGAACCTTTCTACAGCGCACATGCCCTCATTTCTGGCTGATCGTCTAAAGTTAGCCAGTTAGTCTGCTTCTTTAAGCTTGGTAACAACACCCCATATTTTAACATCACTTTGGATTGTACACCAATAAATCATGAATACATTATTCATACACAACTGAGTTTTTACAGGGTTAGCATGTTATCAGAAGAGATTGGAATGTTTTTCTTTTTAGATCTCTTAGCTTTATATTTCCTCCTAAGAATGCATCTGCGTCTGGCTTGCAGATGAGATAGGGAAATTAGTATTTATGACGAGTTACGGTGAAATCCACAGCATGGGGTAAGAGGTTTATTTTTCCTTTAATATTAAGCTCTGACAGTCTATTACTACTGGAAATTTTGTAAAATCACAGCACTGAGGCTTTTGTTTGGTTAAGATTGACTCCAATTTGGAATCAAACTATGAGGTAAATAAGGTATTAACTGTTGTTTAGATTTGTTTCTCAGTTAAAAAGAAGGTTGAAGAGATGCAGAGTGAGGAGCTGTGTTTTATTAGTCCCAGTTCATTTTTAAAGACCCACAATAAAGGAGAGCTTTGTGAATTGTAGTCTTTGATTATTAACTTTCACAGGTATAAATCTATGTCTTGTTGTAAACAAAACTCACTCTTAAAAGATATAAACCTTTAAAAATATATATATACTGACTTCCAAGAAAATGCACCACAAATGTGGATGACTCATTGTAAAGATACATAGATTTTTGTCCAACCAGAATGAGAATAAACTATGGAATCAGGCTTTTATTTGAATTTTATTATGGCATTTTAAATGTTTAAATAATTACATAATACAAATATCACAATTATGAATGCATCTGTAATTTATATATATATACATATAAAATGGTAATAATATCAGTTGTATTCAGAATGCTTGTAATTAATATATTTAATTAATATTTTAAGTTAGATTTGACAGCTTTAATAAATATGTTTTGTCAAGAACTTTTTTCCCCTCTCTCTCTCTCTCTCTCAAATTGTCTGTAGACTCTTGAACATCCCCCTGTGGACCCCCGTGGATCCCTGAACCCCTGCAATAGAAAACATGTCATCCGGAAAGAAAGCGGCACTTGTCAAGCGATATCAAGCAGTCTTTAAAGTTGCATTTGTATATTAATGGTGTTCACAAATTCATTAATTTAAATGAGCAAAGAATAGGGCAAGAATACACCAGCCATGTCTTGGGGTACTAAGGGAGTTATGATGAAAAGATGCGTTCATTTATCATTCCGGCTTTAATTGACCGATAGAAACACGAGGCCTTGTCCATTTATATGGTAGATATAACGACATCTGCTCAGTGTGCAGTACACAAATAACCTCCCTCTCGCTGTAAGATTTACTGAAGAACATGCAGAAGCCATGAGAAACAGATCAACAGGGCCAGAATCAAAGTGATGATAAGTTAGCCCATGGGCAATGGGGTGCTGATGGCAGGGAGTGTTGCAGGAAGGAAAGAAAGAGAGCCTGAGCGTCAGCGGTCCATAGAACCGCGGTGCTGAAAAAGACCTTATTTCATAGTGAATGAGCTGTTCGATATGGAATTGAATTAGAGTAAATTGGAGTCTCAGAGACAGAGGCACTCACAGAGAGAGGGTAAATGACAGTGAAAGAGGGAATAAAGGGATAGGAGGAAACATGAAAAGGTATTCTAAGTGAATTTGAGCTGTGCAAGAGAGAGATTGAGAGAAATGGAAGAGATGGAATATGAATGTGGTTGGTCTTTTAGGTGTTGGGGAGGTTCTGTGTTGGTCACCAGTAGTAACGGTATCATGCAGTGACTGTAATGAGACTTGACTAGCGGTTGCTGAGAGAGTCTGTAATTACAGTCAGAGTTAGCTCTTAGCCCACCAGTTTCCAGTAACACCCCACATCTCTCTTTATATATCGCTCTTTTTCACTTTGCGTCTTTTAATGAAGTTTAAGGTTATTTGGTTTCATTTTATGTGTTTCATCACATAACATATGCTTTTTGACAAATTAGAAACTTAGATTAAAGGGACAGTTCATTCAAAAATTTAAATGTTGTCATATTTTTAAAAGATGGTTTTACTGGTTAAAATGTATGCATTTGTTAACATGCACTAACTAGAATAGTACAATGCTATATATGCATATATATACTGAATACTGAATATATATATATATATATATATATATATATATATATTCAGTATTTATAGACCTTTGTTAGTTAGTTATTGTACATTTGTTTATAGTTTTTTCATGTTAGTTCACAGTGCATTCAGATACAAAAATATGGGGTAGCACATTATTTTATAGTTACATCTATGAGTTGCTTATTAGCATGCATATTCCTATCATATTGACCATTTATTAGTGCCAATTAAACACATGTATGTCTTATTGTACATGAACTTATTCTACATCTCTAATCCTACTGATACATAAACTTAACAACTACCTTATAAACTATTAATAAGCAGCAAATATATAAATACTGAAGGCAAAGTTTTAGTAAATAGTTAACAAATGTTAACTGTTCTAAATTGTTGCCTATTTTTTGGGATCAATTCTAACTATTAACTAGTTTCTTATTAGCATATTATTACCATATTGACAGTTTGTAAGCAATTACAAAGCACATATTCTGCATGACCATATTCTACACAGAGGCATTGTGCAAATTTAGTTAATGTCAGCTATAGTGTTAACAAATTAAACTTACCTAATTTACTTATCATTATGTCTTCTCAAAACCATATGATGTTCTTTCTTCTGAGGAATACAAAAGAAGAAGTTTTAAAGAATGTTCAGACTGTTCTTTTCTATACCTTAGAAGTTGATGGTCAATCTCCAAGAAGCACAACAATACCATAAAATATAGTCTCCCTGTGCTATTTAAGTTTTACACTATCACAGCTCTTGCTTGATAAATGTGGAAATAATACACTTTCACTGTATGGAAAAGAGCAGCTTGACCATTGTGCATAAATACCTATTTTGCTAAAGAATATTGCACAGTTTTAATAAACATGAAGGCAAGTGAATTTTGTCTGCCGCCTGGCTGAAGACTGAATTATTTCTCTTGGTTTTGGGGCTTGCTGTTATTTTCTGTAACGAGGAAAATTAAATTGCTGTCAGCAGTGATTTAGTAAGCTAACACCAGCCTTTAGTCAAGCTAATTACCACAAATAGTTTATGCCTGTATGTGTTAACAGCATTCACTATACATGCAAATAATAAGAAAAAAAATAATAATAATCACTGAGGAATATGACCAGTGAAGACAAGTAAGAGACTGCCATTTGGAAATAATTTTAATTCCCTGTTCACAAAGAGTGCACAAATGACCTGTAGGCCCATGACTCACTCTAGTCAGTGATTTCTGAAATCACAAACTGTGAAAGACACATGCCTTACGCCCATATGCTCAGCATGCCTCTCCGCTGCTTTAAAATGTAGTGATTTCATTTCACCAGTGCTTTGGAAAGCATCGTCGCTGCCAAAATTATGATCTCCCGAGGAGATGATATATAACCTATAACTCAAGCCTAGAAAGTGAAGGCTACTCTCTGTGGGCCTAGTTATTCACAAGGCATTTCATTTGGCCTGCATTTCATGGTCATTTGAACAGACTCTCCATTTTTTTCCCCCTCTTTCTTTCTGGCAAAAGCTTTTGTTGTACACCCCACACCCCCTCCATTGGAAGCGAAAGCTTGGCATCATTCGGAGCCAAAGTGTGATACCAAGCTAATAAAAAGAATCAAGGTCTTTCAAACAATTGCCTTTCAGAAATTTGTGTGTGTGTGGGTTGCTGGGTGGCTACGTGTGTGTGTGTGTGTGTGTGTGTGTGTGTGTGTGTGTGTGTGTGTGTGTGTGTGTGTGTGTGTGTGTGAAAGAAAAGGGAGAAAGAAACAGAAAATAAGCATTTAAAAACAACCAATCTTGAACATATGAGGTGATCTGGTTACTTATTCATTTATTTTGTTTTATCCTATCCTATTCCTCTCGCCACTCTATTTGTGATTATTCTTTAATTACAGAGTCATTTATTTTTTTCTATTTTGTTTCTCTGATTCTAGAAGCAGTTTTGCTTTGTTATCTATTGGTTTTGTTTTTCTGTGTTTCTCATATCTCACTGAACTGATGGGGTCATCTGCGATGCATTTAATTATTGTTCCCACGATAAATCTAGCATCACACGCCAGATGTTTCCTGCAGAGAGATGGCATCAAAACCAGGACAGAGACAAAAAATTATGACGCATTCTGTCCCAGCATTTCCCAAATCGCTCTTTAATTTTGTATTGTGCACAAACAATGTTGTTCAGTGGAAGTCAGGCGCAAAGAGACGTGCACGTACACACGAATGTAGAAGGCGGTAAATGTCTGAATGACAGCTGTCTGTCCAGCGAGTTAAGGACTAGACAGCTTATATAAGCCTGAGGATCCTGTAATATTTCCTCCTCATATTCCACCTGATCAAAGCCGAGGTTTCTCATTAAGCCAAGACCCTGCTTTCACTTTTTTTTTTTTTTCATGTGTTCGGTGCTCACATTCATGTACTGTACCTCAAGAGTTTAATTATGAATGTGGCAGGGGAGGGGAAAAGAGTTTTGTAATTGACAGGGTCTGGAAATGCATATCGCAACCTTGAGGAAATAAATTGACAGATGTGAGCGAGGATCATGTGCTGGGCATAAGCAGTTTAGGGTAAACGGCTCTCTGAATAAAGACATCTGGTGGGACAGTGGGGATGAATACTGTTGTGACGGACGAGACGGAGGCGTGCAGATTCATTTGCAGCTTGTTTATAAGAGGGGTCATACAGGCAGGGTCAGAGACCGGCAAACAGAGCAATAGAGACAAGGCAGAATCAAGGTCAAGGTACACAGGCAGAAATCGGGGCAGACAGCAAACCATCAATGAGGGAAGTAAACAAAACAAGGTCAGCGCAAATGGAGCAGGAACCCTCCGGGGTGGCACAGGCGGAGCGGACGCCCTCAAGGACGGAGCAGGAAGCCAGAGCGGGGCCGGAGGACACCAGAGTGGTCAGGCAGGACTTGAACAAAGAGCATAGAGAGGTTAGCAATGGCCACTGCGGCCGAGACAGTACAAACTCCGAGTTCATAGTGAGGCCAAAGTGGAGCAGGCGGGACAGACACCCTTCAGTGGGCGAAGATGATGACTTAGAGGCCCTCTAGGGCAGAGTGGACGGTTCAATGACTTTCTTAAACAGAGCAGACAGGACTGGAGCACAGAATACTGAGAGGTAAATGACGGCTTCCATACCCTTGACGGGCTAGACGAAGGTTCCCTGGATGGCCCTCATGGCTGTGGCAGGGCAAGATGAGGGCTCCTCAGGCCTCCGTGGCCGTAACTATACATGACAAGGACTCAGAGGCGGCGTCCTTAACCATAGGAGGGAGAGGCAAGGGTTTATTGGTCTCCATGGCAGGAACTAGAGATGACAAGACTACATTGGAGGGTGTCAGAGTCAGGGGAGAGTTCATGGGTGGTCCATAAGGCTGTAGCCAGGCCAGACGGGAGGTCCAGGGGTTCTGTTGATGTAACAGGGTGAAGAGGGCAGACTGGCCACAGTCTCTTAGAGAAGCTGCTGGATCCTGTATGTGCGAAGTCTTCTGTGGCGAACAAGACAGGGGCGTGCAGATCCATTTGCAGCTTGTTTATTAGAGAGGGCGTATAGGCTGGGTCAGACACCGGCAAACAGACCAATAGAGACAAGGCAGAATTAAGGTCGAGGTACACAGGCAGAAATCGGGGCAGGCAGCAAACAATCAACGAGGGGAGTAAACAAAACAAGGTCGGTAACTAGGCAGATAAACACAGGAAATGATAGCCGTGGCAAATCAAGACTTTGTGGAGAGTTAGCATTTGGTCGTGGCTTTTATGTGTGTGCGTAATCAGTATGTGGGTGTGGTGATGAGGAGCAGGAGTGGGTGTGATCAGTCCCAGGAATGCGGCATGATGGGCAATGCAGTCTTTGAGCGGGGAACAGCTCCAGCTGGAGTGCCCTCTGGTGGAAACACAGAGGGACTCCAGCTGAAAATCGTGAAAAATGTAAAAAAATAAAACAAAAAAAAAGAAGAAATAAACTATATATTAAGCCTCATGTTGTGTTTGAGTTCTGAACAACTCTAAGGCACTTTTACGATTACAAAAAAATGCTTAACGTAAGTCATGTTGATAGTTTATGACTTTGTGTACTCTGATGAGAAGGTATTTTCAACTTGATAAGCTACAAATTAAATAAGCACTTAATTTATTTTTGTTATGTTTGGAGTCTCGAATTACTAAAATATGAAGCATCAGGGAACTTTTAAGGTAGAGGGAGCTTCAATATCACCAGCTTACTGGATTTTGTTTACAGCAGTTTGTGAAACTTATTAAAAGAATTTGAATAAAAAAGAGGTTAATTATTGTTATAATTATTGTATTATGGCTAGGTATTAATAATGATTTCCCAAATGAATTAAAATTCCTAAACTGTCAGTTTGATTTGATTCCGATTTAGGATATAATAATATTATTACATATGAAAAAAATTACCTGTCAGCGAATGCTTTAAATTACACAGAGGGAGCCATCTAGCTCTATACTAAATATTTAATTTTTATTTTAAAATTTAAATAGTATGCCGTTTGCATTTGGTATATGACAGCAATATCATTTAATTATGAAATTCTTATAAATACTTTAGCTATAAACTTTCATAGACAATTGTGGAATGTATGTATGTATCTATTTGTTTCTTTTTTATTATTATTTATTTATGATTCATTAAAAAAGACCAGCTCAAAACAGCCGTATATTCATGAATCAGACTGCAATGATTGCACTCTATGTTTTTGATTTACTGAAACGACCCAGTTCAAAAGAGTCATATATTCGTAAATGAAACTACAGTAGTCATGCTATGTTTCTGAGCAATAGAAAGACATGCTCTCTTTTGCCGTTATAATGTTACACACCTTTGTTTCATCTCATACAATAATTAAAAATGCAACATGTTTTAATTTTGCAATTATTCTTTAGTTTCAGCAGCACAGTTGCCCTACAACCAGCGATAATTTATTACCATCGACATCCTATTATAGTTTTTTATTTGTAGCATAATTTATTTTTTAACATTTTTATTTATCTTCCCGTCTACGAATATTGGCCCATCCGTCTCACCGTCAGCAATCACTTTGTCTTGAACCTGTTCTAATAATAGGAGAGAATGTTAAATTAGAAGTAAAGCTGACAAGAGAACAACAATAACAACAACATCTGTCAATAAAGCAGGGAGGCCTCAGAGGTTCCCTAGAGCTGAGGAAAAGGGGTGCAAATGAGTGCCATTCCAGAGGGAACCCTCCATTCGGGAGCTCAAGCAACTTATTAATGCAAACATCTTGTCTCATGCAGCGTTTTAAATGTCACAGTCAATTTAAAGCAGGAGTGAGAAGCGGAATTCATTTCATCCCTATGCTTCACCAAGACCCCTGAGCCAAACCCTAGTGTTTGCACACATATCTGTCTCCACTAAACGACAGGAGACAGCTGACGTGCTCGGCAGAATGTATCTATGCCTCTCGTGTACAGATAGTAATGGCTTGGGCTGAGGCAGGTTTCTTAACACCACCTCATCCTGCCCCCACTTCCACCCCCAAGCAGCAGCACTGATCAATTCTGCTTATACTTCTCCTTCAACGTTGTTACCAGGCCTAACCGCATTGGAGGTTGTGTGAGGAAATTGACTTTTGCGGTGCTGTTTTCTTGGGTGGAGGAGAATGGACAGACCTCACTTGTGGTTCTGGGCCACTGGTGCATACTGTGGATAATGGCACAATGTGCATGACTGGAACAATGGGATCAGACAGGTGAGAGCATGAGCCGACAGAAGGAAGTGTGATAATTCTCTCTCTCACTCACTTTCACTCTGTCTCCAGCTATGACGCGCCCTCTCTCTCTCTTTCCCTCGCACACACCTTTCCTTTGCATGTAGGTCAGTGTCTCATCTTCAGGAATTTGATATGTCCTGGGTAATGGATTACAGCTTAAATTGGGCCAGAACGATCCGGAATAGCATGCCAGCTCTTTAGATTCAATTTGTTTTGCAATCCATTCCATTTCCCGTATGCTCCTGTACAGTTTTTGTGGATTCAGTAATGATCCATTTAGTATGTGTACTCGGTCAGAACAACCTTTAAAGTTTTCTGCACTAAGCATTGTGTTCCATTCAAATCAGTAACTCTGACAAAGGCATGATTATCGCCCAGACGCAGTTCTGTACTACAGCAGCATGGGGCTTCGTGCTCTTCTCTAAAACCCCATTCACAGCGCCAGCGCCTTTGTCTCTGCATGTCACCAGTCGCTGTACTGGTTGGTCACTTGTAGGCATTCTTAGTACTGGTTGCCCTAGAAACAGTTAGGGACATCGACCACACTACAAGCTGACAAAGGATCTCAAGTATGTTTTCATGTCTCACTATTTTTAATTTATCTTTTTAAATTAGCAAACATAATTACGTGAGCTTTATTGTCTTCACTCGTATTTGCCTTTGCGTAAATATGGTTTATTTAGTTGCTGCATACACAAACATATTTTCACCAGTGGTCACTGTTGTTCATGTCACTGCCAACAGTCATTCAAAATTAATGAGGTAAGGTCACTGGGCTGCCTTATTTATTTACTGTATTATTGACTGGTTTATTGATATATTATTTTACACTACTTTTCATAGGTTGGAAAAGATGATGTAATGTTTTTGAAAGAAATCGTTTATACTAAGGTTGCATTTTATTTGATCAAAAATTGTAATATTACAAAACTGTAATACAGTGCAATATTATTACAGTTTAAATAACAATAATAATTTCAAAATTACTCCTGTTTTCAGTGTAACGTGATCATTCAGAATTAGTGATTAGCTGCTCAAGAAAATCTTTTTAAGATGTTGAAAACAGTTGTGCTGCTTATTATTTTTGTAGACAGATTTTTGATTGATAAATACAAGTTTTTACAGTTTTTCCTCGATTGCTGAAACACATTTTTTTAAACTATGCCTCATATTCTCAAAACAGAAAAACACAAACCCATAACATCTCACCCAATTTCCCAAACATCATATTTTCAGGTCAAAATGAAGCTCTACACTCAAAACCATTCACTCTTGCTGAAAAACCAAACTTTGCCCTCAGACATCAAACACAAGCACTCAAAACACACACACTACAACATAGTTTTACACACCGGTGCAATTCATTCAAAACAATATTTCCAAAACAGTTATGTTGCCAATGCTTCTGCTCCTCAAAAAATTATCACATGAACACAAAAGACACAACCAATGTATACACTGGCACTTTTTTTTTTTTAATTCATGTACTAAACAGTACAACTGTTTAAAAAAAAAATAAAAATAAAAAATAAAATATATATATATATATATATATATATATTCTGCCTTAGCATCCCATCTCTGGATGAGGCCAAAAATCTGGTCTATATCACAGGTTATACTGGCTCTGGACAAAGGGTAAAATCCGCTCATACTTGATGTCCTTGCATCATTGTTCACAAACAAGATGCTTAGTTATGTTGTCACTAAAGTACACAGTACGTAGTACATTCTGCTGGTACTACCTGATGTAAACTATTGTAGAAAACTTGGTTGACAGTTTATGACAGTTAGATCAACTAATTTGTGTTTACCGTAATGACTTACAGTAATCAATGTTTTACAGTAATTACTATACCATGTGCCCTTATTTCAATATTGTACTGTATATTATACTGTATATTATATTGTATAGTGTATTGCCTTCTTGTTATATGTATAATTTGTATTTATTTTAATTTTTACTTTTTAATTTTTGTACTTGCATTT
>JAUCMU010000042.1:10234829-10284370 GCA_032275025.1 Enteromius treurensis | reverse complement strand
CATAAGGTAAGAAAGTCTTCTATAATGTTTATATAATATATATATATATATATATATATATATATATATATATATATATGTGTATATTTGTTTTGTGATTATGTTAATGTTTCTCTAGAAAAATATCAAATAAATTAGTATGTAGAAATTACAAAATAGGCTACAAAAATACTCCAATTATTTACAGCAAAAAATACAAATAAAATAAAAGATTTACAGTGTATCCAATACATTAATTAATGTTAACAAATTGTACATAATTGCAAAGTTATCGTCTTTTTACCTTTTTTTTTTTTAAAACACACGTACTTGTACGCCCTTCTAGAAATCTTTAGGCCAGTGTTTGTCTCTTTCGCTCATGTTTCCCCATGACAGCAGCGCTATAAATGCAACATGACAAAGTCTATTGAGAAGCACGTCTAATAAATTTTTCCCCCTGCTGTAGTGATGTTGCCCTGGGTCCTTGGGATCTGCTCTCTCGCTGAGGGTGAAAATCACATTCCAGTGGCGGAGACGGGTCAACCCCTGCGATTTTCCATGCTCAGCAAGAGCGCTCGGGACTACTCTCTTAGGCCTCAATGACTCACACTTGAATCCTCAGGGAATAGATACTTTACAGCTCATCTCTTAACACACCAGCCTTACAGGACATGCAAATAAGATGCCCTTGAAGTTTCCACATTCATTAAAAGAAATTCAGACATTTGCATTCGGAAACACAGAGATACGCAGACTCGGATGTGACAAAAAGTCATCAACATAATTATGAATGTTATACAAACCGCCGTTTGCTCCATGCACCTTTTTTTTTCTTCTTTGAAATACTGAAGGCATTGCATGACATATCTGGGCTGCTTATTATTTTACATAGCGCCCATTGCTCCTTGACTCTGTCTTGGGTGGTATAAGGTATAAGCCTGAGCCAATATGCTGTTACTGATTTAAAGCGGATTATCGTTTGCTGTCCTAAGCCTCAGTGAAATCCTTTAAAATATTCATATTGGCAGACCTGGATTAGAAAATGAAACAACAGACCTCTTTTTTTTTGCTTTTACCCTTGTAAATCTGGTATGTATTTATTTATTTATTTATTAAAAAACTCAGACAAACACTAGTTTGGATCAATTTCAGCTTCTTTACTATCACCTTAATGCTATATTCAAAGTTAATGTTTGATGGAGTGTGTGCTGTATCAATGCTAGATTAGATAGCGCTTAATGCAGCATAAACATAAACATCTGCTGAGTGATTGACTGTTAACATAAAACATGTGCGCAATCGTTCCATTCTCCGTCACTACATTTATACTCATCTTCACATTACTGCAGTAATCTCTGTTAGCGTGAGACTGGAGGAACATTTTCAGTATCATGCTGGTTTATTGGAGCCAAGACCATTTAATGTTATCAATAGTCCATTTTTTTAATTCGCATGCATGCACAGTTTATCAGTGTATGACAGGATACTGTAAATACACTTTTCCCACTTTTTCCTATTTTTACACACATGCATAACAAGCATGTGTAGGTTTATTCACGCTGACTTGAGCAAGACTTTCTGCTTTGTCAGCAGTCAAGTGGAATGTGCATCAGCCATGTCAAAGAATACATTTAGGTCATGTCAGGATTTCATCAGTTGGAATTCAGCTGGTGTGTGTAAACGTGTGGCATTTCCAGAGTCGAGCATCATGCCTGTGAGCGGTCTTGTCACACTCATGGTAACTCGAATTATTAATGCAGTGTTGGTCATTCTTTTCTTTTTCTTTTTCTAAATCGCAAAGACAATTGTTAAAATTGCTTTTGTTGTCACAAAATCTCTCAGGGTCTTGTGAGCAAAGCAATAAAAAATTCACATCATTCAAGTCTGCTCCTAAATGCTGAGTCATAAATCTGCTGAAACAATAACTTTATTCTGTGCCCTCACTAACAGAGCTGCTAATGAGGCATCATCAGGCCTGGAGGAATTCTCATTGTGTTTAGGAGAGGTTGGAGTCAACAGGAAGGGGGGCTTGCTTCGTTAAACTGTGACCAGGTTTCATGGGGTGACTGTCTGATGACTGAACATGGTATGTGGCTTTTCACTTTAAGGTTAGACTTAAACTAAATTCACAAGTTCTAATCCAAGAGTCTCAAAATACTTGTCAGAATCTGATATTTATTTACTTGGTAACACTCTATTTAAATAGTCCACTTTAGACATTCTTCTAACAGTAAGTAACTTTTCTAGAATTCATTAGAGTATTAGTAAACTGTTTGCTTAATATCTTCTAACACTTTATTTTGATGGGTCCACAATATACTACATACTGACTATCAGAAGCTTTGTAATATAACTTTTTCTACTAACCCTAAACCTACCCTAACAGTAACTCTGAGAGGTAGTAGACATGTAGTTACAAATTAATGAGAAGTAGTTAACATGTAGCTGACATGTAGTTACAAAAGTTACTTATAGAATGTCTAAAGTGGACTGTCAGAAAAAAAAGTGTAACCATTTGTTTATTTGTTCCTCGGGGTATTATTTGTTTATCACTCAATACTGCCTGTAAATCAGTTTTCACTCTGCGTGAAAAAACAATTCACTTCGAAATTGCAAATTTCTCAAATAATTACAAAGATACAAGAAACATTGAAATAAAACATTATGACATGTTTCATTAGTCTTTCTTTTGTTTTTTAGATTTGTTTACAGTGTAAATACACATAATTCATGTATGTCAATGACTAATTTTATGGATGTTGTCACAGATATAAAGGCATAATTATTCAGATATTATATGGAGATTAAATAAGGATGTCTCTAGGAAATAGTTATTTCTTTCGTAATATTTAACCATTTATTAATGACTTTAATCATTTAACATTACAGTATAATTGAGCATAACTGTTTTATATATTCTTTTTATACATTTATATGTATAAATAGAATAAAATAGTTGTGAATAAGACTCCTCATCTTGGTGACAACAACAAACAAGACTGTACACAAATACCATTTTGTAAGCTAACTTTATAAAATGTTTCAATAAATGTATATGGATAAATTTTATGGTTGTGAAACATTGGTCTCCTGATGACCAAAAGTATCCAGCTAGGTCTTCTGAGTTTGAGACCTCTGATCTAATCCTTGCTAGTGGTTCTATTAAAGGATAGGCTAAACTGATTTGGCTTGCTGTCCGTAATGGAGGGCTCAAGTGTTAAGTTTCCTCTATGGATTACATAATTTAATATTCAGTAGAGATACAACAAAATAAAGGATGCCGGAGAACAGTTGCCGCAGGAGTGAGCTGAACAGCTGTTTAAATATCCCTATGACTGACAGGAGTAGAAAAAACATGCTCCTCCAGAAATTTTGTCTATAGCTCCATTAAATGCAAGAAGGCCAAGAACTATTATTTAACATAATAGTTAAGTAGCTTCTGATGTAGGCGGCCTGATGCATTTCTCTTTATTGTGGAGTTGAACTGTACAGCTGCTTCCATAACCAGAGATCATACATCAGTAATTCTGTTATCACTAGTCAGAAAAGTGCTAAAGCATCATAGTGTAAAAGGAGTCAGGCGGGGGTCTTGAGGGGGTTTTGATTCTCAGCAGAAAAATATATGGACGCCACAACTTCAGTGAAATGGTAGGCTTCAATGCCCACAACAGCTACACGGGGTCAATGGATTTATGACACCAAGTCAGAGTCTTTGAAAAATGAACTAAAAAGCTTGTTCTCCATCTCACATAACATGTTCAGGATTCTGAAACCTTTCAATAAAGGGATAGTTCACCCAAAAAAGAAACCCCTGTCATGTGGGCCTACTCATCCTCGTGTTGTTTCAAACCTTTCTTCACTGGAACACAAAAGGAAATGTAAAAATGACAGCTTCAGTCACCATTCAATTTCACTGTATATAAAAAAAAAAAAGATGAAAGTATGGTAGCCTAGATGATGACTAAAGCTGTCCGTCCATAATATTCCGCCTATAATATCTATTTTTGAGCTCTTCTGAAAAGTCATAGAGGTTTAAAATAACATGAAAATGGTAAGTAATTGACACAGTTTAACAGAAAGAAACATCCCTTTAAAATCTGCATGAACACACATTTGGTTGTTTGGATTTTTTGAAAGCTGCCTCTGCCTTTTTCCTCCACGGCCAAAAATAGATTAATGATAAACTGAATCAAAGTAGAGAGTTAATAGTAGTGACCCAAATCTCTGAACAGACGCGACGATATCATATAACACAGGCTTAATTTTCAAACTACTTTCGCATCCCTTAATGTTCATGATCCCTCTCAGTCACCGCGCTGCAAGTGACAGCCAATCAGCGGCTCTGTCGCTTACACCTCACGAGATTTCAGAGACAGCCAGAGAGAGAAAGAGAGCGGTGATGCTGTGCACGGGGGAGGAGAGAGAGAGAGAGAGAGAGAGAGAGAGACAGGGATTCCACACAGTGCAGTGTCTTTACAGCGCTCAGAGGATACACATCGAAAGCAGGACTACTCTTGACTCCTCAGCATTGAGGTGAGTGGGGAAATTAACTAGACATTTCTAATATTCGCGTTTTATTAAATCGAAATGCACTGAATATGCGTGCGCTATTTGACCCCTACAGACTGTGTTTATACCGTATACTGACTTTGGTGGATGCGCGCGGATGATGCCGGTCAAAAATTGGCCCGGACACTTTTTAAAAACTATTAAGCTACATGTAAGTGATTTTTAACACCGCAAAACATTTGTATGATGTTATTTGAAGGTGTTTAATGTTTGTGGTTCATGTAGGCATCTTCCTGTTTCTCAGAGCGCGTGAGTTTTAAAAGGCTCGTTGTAAGAGGCTACGCGGTAGTGTTGTTTATTCTTGCTTTTAACGCTTAGATATTCGAGTCAAAATGTTAAAACTATGTCTTAAGGGAGGCTGAAGTATTGTAGTTAGGTGTAAGGTGCAAAACCTGCTGTAAAATGTTTTTATTTATTATTATTTTTTGTTTCCATCTATCCAGATAACTTGCCACAATAATAACTTTTTAATAGGCTAGTATTTTCTTGCTTTTTTTTTTTTTTTATCAGTAATTGAATTCAAAGGAGTAAAGGTGCACTGACCGCATTCCTGCAGGTTAAGATGTGATCATTTTACTTACTAGTTTACTTACAATTAAACATATTTTTATTATTTTATTATTTTTTTTAGTGGGTTGACATTTCATGCAGTGTGCTCACATCTGTTGTGTGGCATGTCAGAAAGTGATGTATTTAGTTATTTACATTTCAAGGCCTTTTTTTTCAGAAATAACACAGAACAGTGATTGTATTTCTCAGCATGTACTGTATATGCAACATCTATTTTTGTCAGTATCTGTTTATGACAGACTCTCTGTGCTGCTTTGTTGAACCTTTTTACCGCATTCACCGTATTTGAGTGGCAGGCCTGTTAAAACTGAGATGCTAACTTTAATATTTTTAAGATTTTCCTATACACAGATGTGAACACGAACTGACCAGGTCCAGAAATGCCATCATTTATTTTTTTTTTCTTGTCATGTTCTAAAATCGTAACAATACACATTAAATATTTAAGAAGGAATGGCTAGACATCTTTTTTTGTGAGTGCAAGCTCTATAAATTTATTTTAAGAAAATCCTTATCCACTAATCAAGGATGACTGAAAAAGTAATGGAGAAGTCATGGAAATTCAATGATCAAAAGGTGTGGGAACATGTTCAGACTGTAGCTCTGCTTGAGTCCTTTTATGTCAGGCACCTGTAGATTTCTGGGTGGATTGATTAAAGTTATTCTACATTATGTAAATTATTCATAAATGCAGGACTTCTCCTTCAGAATTTATTCTGAGGAAGAATCACAATAGTAGCAAGTGTTTCTAAAATGTGTGAGATGGTATTTCAATTTGTCAGTGTTATTATTTTGTCATATGAATACAAAATAATATTACTGTTTGTTCTTTCCAGACTTTGTAGCGATGCAGTTTTAATCCTATAAATTGCTGGATTTGACACACTGTAATATATCTTAGTCTTGCAAATATTGGTTGAGCAACTGTGGTCTTCAGTATATGGATTGTTTTGTAGTGTTCTGCTTTGATTGGATTTTAGGCCATAAACAGTAGACTTCTTAGACAGGATCCCTTTTTGCTAAAAATTATGTTCGGAATTTTTTTTTTTTTTAAGAAATTGTAAAGTAACTGATAGATGGTTTTATTCAAATTGATGTTAGTTAAAAACATGCAAAGATGCAAAGTTATGAAATGCTCAGTTCTCCTTTTAAAAAGAATAACGCTTTATGTGGTTCTCCGGATGTATAATGGATTCAGAACAGTTGGGGGTTCACTAAAAACTCGAATGATACCCTGGTACATAATTTCTAAAAGAAGATTTGATGCAAAACAGATTTTCAATGAAAGAAAATGTAGCTGCCTGCCACATACAGCATGTTTTTTAAACACATATACATAGCATTCAAATGTCAACATGTTGAGAAACCTGTCACCTGATTATCAAAGGGTTAGAAAATATTCTGATTAGGTTTGGAAAAATAGTTTGCCAAAGTCTACATGATAGGGAGGCCACATGACCTTTGACTTGCTGAAATTCTTTGACAACAAGCCGCATCCCAATTGAAAGGAAAATATGCGTGCATGTTTGTTGTTGTTTTATCGCGGGCATTTTAATTAAATCTGAGGGGTTTTAAAATGTACTTAATAACACAAAACAAAAAAAGCCTTTTAATGGCAGTTATCATAGTTGTCATGTTGCATTTAAACAAACAGATTTTAAAATATGATGTTTGAGGAAACAATAGACTTTCTCTTTTTATCAAAAGTTTCAGACTTTGACAGTTTTAATAGTTTAAGAGTACTCAGATTGTGAGGATGCCTGTATGCAAATGTTTCAGTAGGCTTTGTATGATAATTAGATCAGAGCTATCTGTCACCTGACATGACAATGGCCCAGCAAAAGCTGTGTTTGCTCGCAGGAGATGAGGCAGGATAACATTGATTAGCACGTGCACGTGATTAATTTCACCCAAGAGTGATTTATGGAGCTCCATCTTGCTTTTACCTCAATAATGGAACCCCTCATAAATATCGCCCAAAATTAAGCACTTTTAGACAACTGAACTGCAAAATAACATGACCAAGAAAAGCACGACTGGAGTTTAGGCTTATTTTTTCCAAGATATGGGTAATTTGCTGTTCTGATGTGTAGAACACTTCCAAAATCAATAGAAGAGTGTTTATCTACACTCGCTTTAGTCCAATACGAGGCGATTGATTTTCTTTACCAATTCATCGTCCGCTATCTGTTTTCAGTTTCCTGGCTTGTTCGTGTTCGTTCTTGTTGTTTACTAATTCGTAAGGATGGGTATGGAGGGAGGCAAACGAATGAAAGTGTCTTTAAATGGGCCCACAAAGGAAAACGCGTTCTCCTCGGTTTTTGTCTATGATAATAAGTTTACTTCGTACAACGGGGTGTTGTTATTTTCTTTCATCCACACGTATCTATAGGAAATAGCCTTGGTATATGAAAGCCCTGGACGTCCTCCATAGCGTACTCCTCACATCGTTCAGTGTGTAAGATGACAGGGCAGATCACAGAGAGTTCGACTTGGAGGGAATTTGGGGGGAAAAAATAGCATTGATGATGAAAACAAACTTGAAACGGAATTCGCTATGCACAATGAATATTTCTACCATTCAGGCTGGTGCTTTAGAATAAATAAGGATCGCTTGCTCTCTTTGTGCCGAGTGCAGTGTGAAATAAGAATGCTGATGACAGAGACACCATGCTGGCAGTCCTGCCATGGCTGCGTTTATGTAAGATGATTTATTCAGTCAGCACATGACTGCTCTGACCTGTGACTCCCCTCTATCTTAATCACTGTGACCCTGGTGAATCAGGTAAACTTCAGTTGAAATTCAATTCCTCTGAGCGTGTACGGTTAAGCAGAAGTGTGGGGTGCGGTTTGAAACAGACGTGCGTACAGCTCCTTTAGTCATTGATGGTGAGGTATTGTTTACTTTCAAAAAACTTTCACTGTAAAAAAATAAATAAATAAATAATATATATATATATATATATATATGTATATATATATATATAATAAATCTGTAAAATGGCAGCTTTTTTTGTTATACATTTTGGACTTCAATATAAAGTTAAAAAAAATAAATCCTTTATATTTCATTAATTTAACTTGAGTTGTATTTACCTTTGGAATACAATGATAGCCATCCTTCACTTGGTAAAGAGAACCCACAAGATGAATTAAAGTTCATCACTAGTACTTTTTCATAAACTGAAGGGACTAAATATTTTTATTGAAGGTGCATAGTGTACAGGTTTAAAGTTCATTAACACTATTAACCCAATCAATTTTTTATTGTCATATATAAGGCATCTCTAACTGTCTCCAGATGTCCACCATGTTAGACTAGGAGAGAACAAGTCCCAGTTGCATGGAAATTTGCGTGTGGCTAATTATCTGGTGGCTGGTGTTTGAAATGCAGCCCATTGAACTCTAGCGCTCATGTATCTCCTTCAGCGTAGCCTCTTGTAAAACAGTCTAGATTTGCATAACTGAGGAGCTTTCTCCCTTTGGAAGTTGAAACTGTGTCCACAATATATGGCGGCACCTAATTACTCACCAGAGCTGGGTTGTCAAAAATAGGCTATCTGCGCATGCAGCATCCAATCATGTAGTCCACTTTCAGGCACAATAATAGGCCTAATGTCATTAATGTTCCTCTCGGTTGTCATGGTTCTTTCTATTGATTGCTTTCTCCTATTACGTACGAGTCAGACCAAAATGAGGCAGAATGTGTTACAGCTTTCCAATTTTCGAACCTGCCCTGGACGTGTGTGATATGAATTACACCAGCGCCGAAAATGTCCATTCTGTTGAGGAATCACGGTTGTCTCAACCCTAGATTGGTCAGACAATCTAGCCTGGATATTTTCCGCCGGTGACATCTCGCACCGAAACTGTGATACTGATGTATTTACCCTTGGAAAAACAAACTATCATACAAGCAGCATGGCCCAAAAGCAAATAGTTATTACCAGGAAGACGACACAGTCAGAATGCGGTCGCCAAAAGGGCACAAGCCCCAAGAGCAAAGTGCAAGAAATACAAACCACATATAGATTACTGTATGGCTGATGTATTTAATGGTAAATGAAATGCAGTCTGTTATGGAATGGACAAACAAACGTGTTTTGTAATAGAAGCACTGTTGATATTGGGGGGGATGGGGGGGCTGACTTACTATCTATTTTCTTTTTTTTAGATGTAAATTACATTTGCTATCATCTAACTGTCACTTTAAGTTAATATTTGGCAAATATTACTTTGCATATCCACTCTTCATATTCATACTCAAAACAGTGTCAATAAGCTCATTTAAAATGATTTTAGTTTTATATAGACAAACTATATCAACATTTTTTGTGCATTCTGAATTCTCAAACGTATTTATTTTTAAAACATAATTCAATCCATCATTTTACACTTGCTTGAAGTTAATCTTTATAAATGCTAATATCTTTTAAAAACTATTTAGTGTGATTTTTAGCAAATTCCATGTTGTGCATTCATTGTGATATAAAATATTAATATGTACCGCTGTATATATATATATATATATTATTGGCTTATCTTATCAACGTTGACAAATCCAGGATCTATACAGTTCAGATTTAGCACTATTTTAGAGCTAAGTCCAAAGAAAGAGAATATAGAAGAAAAGAAGTCAGTTTTAATCAACAGCCTTTAACCTTTTGCTCTCTGTTTGCCGTTGGCATATACGGTGGCTTTTAATGTGAAGAATTTTCCCGTTGCCACTCACAAGGTTTATTTATTTGTGGTCACAGAGTGTTGGGATTTTCAATTGTATTGCTGCGCTTGTTAATGTCAATAAATGTCATTATTGATTATTTCTGTTGATATATACTTTTTCTTTCCTTGTCGTGCGGGCCCTGAACTATAATATCAACAAAGAAGCAGAATCAAATGTCAGAGTTTGTTGTGATTGCAATCAAGATGACTTCGTGTGACCTTTTGAAATGGAAGCATTGTTACCTTGATTGTAAAATCCTGTCTTTAAGGCTTCTTCTACAAAGCAAGGGTTAGAGGCATAAAACAACACAATGAATTACGACCCAAGCCAGGAACGTTTCCATTTAGATACCTTCATGTAAATCCCGGCCGTAAATTGAAATGTAGTCTGGGGGTTAAACAACAACAACGTCACAGTCTCTCTGGAGCTCAAGTCTCTGGTGTTTACCAGGGTGAAGGTGCCGCACTTACAAGATGTTGTGAGTCTTAGGATGAGTTAATGGCATTGTCAGGTTGTAAAAGGGCCTTCAGGGTAGAACACGCAATAAATACCAACTATGATACGAGAAACAGTCTGTTTGACTTTGACAGCCTCTGCAAACTCTATTAGCACAGTGTTTGTGATTTGCGTATTTGTCAGTTGTGGAAGTGACAAGTAAACAAGCACACACGTAAACGCGCGCGCACAAAACAACCAGACGTGGAGACATTTGCATTGCAATGGGAGCTGCATTCCAGGGCTGAATCACAATGCTGAAGGGAGGATGCTGTCTCGCAGGCTCCCGCAGAGTTCTTTACACAGGCCGTAAAACTGCGTTTCCCACGGCTTCTCCTCTGCCTCATGAGGGAACCCTAAACAAACACCCCACAATGCTGTCACGGGATTACAGGGAAACCTTTCCAGCTCCGCTGTAAGCGCTAAGGCCACACTGCCACAAAGGTTAACAGGTGTTTCGTGCTATCTATTTGAACAGTCTGCACGAATCGACAAAGGAAGGGCAAGCTGCAGTCTATCACGCGGCGCTCTCGTGAGCAAATGAATGGGGATTTGAGGAACATTTTATTTTAGCAGGTTTGGCTAAATTGCTTTAATTCACCACCCAGTACGGTCTGCTCCAGGCAATTTGTGTCGCGAAAACACACGCTTTCAACGTCATTATGGCCGACCAAAAAAAGCAGATTCGAAGTCAGTGGCACAACACTGCTTCCAGATCACATTATGGCCTCTCTCGTTACGTAATTAAGAGGACCCATCTGGTACGGGCAGCGCTCCCTGACACTAATTGTGTTGGTGTGCACATGGCTGTCCCATTGAGCAAAAAAAGACCTCCAACATTTGAATCCATTATCTCCTACTGTTCAGATTAAGGCGCACATGTTGCCGGGGAGATTATGGTGGTGGGTCGAGCGACGCTTGTGTCTTGTAGGGTCGAGGCTTGAGGATTAAGTCTGCAGTTTGGTAACCCTGTTGGTTAAGTACTTCCAGCAATCTAGTCACATGCCGGGTGTGCTGTGTCTTAACAAATGACTCCTTTTATGTGCAGAGATAATCGGTTTTGACCAACATTAATACTTTTCGTACTTTCCAACTCATATAGGATTTATTTAGCATTGGATCTATTTGGCAAGTCTCTATAGAATAGCACCCAACAGCAGGTAAGGGATTAATGGATTTGTATGTATTACTTGGATAATTAAGCAGCTTTTTTTAATAACAGCCCTTTATTCTAAAGTCAGAAATTTGTAGATTAAAAATTAGCAAGTAAATGAAATAATTAGAGTGCAAAAACACACACACACACACACATATATATATATAATGCATATAATTTCACTGTAATAATAGTACATTTTATTTTTTTAACAATATTAATAATGATAATATGATAAAATATAACTTTCCTATATATACTGTATAATGGCAAAATTTGATTAATTATATTTTATTATAGTATATTATATTACATAATAATAATGTCAAATAGCAGAAGTGAAGTAATAATTCAAATGTAGTTTTGAATTTCAGATATTGGATACTAAATTCTTAACACTAAAATAATCCCTCACTATTGATCATAAAAACAGTATATCAATCGACTGTGTGCTGTTATGTGATACTCCTGTCCTTTTGGTTGTGTCAGCTGCAAAAACAGCGCAGTATTTACCTTCTCATCACAGATTTATTCCACATCTTAGCCTTTTGCCGTCAGGTAAAGGTGTTGTTGCTTTTAAACATCAAGTGATGTGTATAAATAGCCTTGGCAAAATGTAGGGTAGGTCAGATATGGGAAAAAACGTATGTCTAAAATGAATAAATCAATCATCACTTACAGCCGAGCTAGAGTGTTGCAGGATAAGTGATACCTTAGCATTCGAAAAGCCAGCTGTCTAGACAGCCCTTTTCCCCCCAAACAGACAAATCAATATATATTGATTACCCACTATGCCCTGGGGAATGACACGGATACGCTGCTTGGCAGGCAAGTGCACTGAACGGACCGAAGAGGAACTTGAATCTGTTTAAGTGTGCCACCCTGACTGAATTTGTGTTCACCTGATCTCGACTTTGCCTCTCATGCACTGTTGCTCAGCGGTAGGAAGAGAACCGCAATCAAACATGGCACATGTCTCCTACCATTTGCTCGAGCGAGATGAGTACTAGCTGGAGAGTTTTCTCTTAGTGTTTTCACTAAGATGCGATGTAGCCAGAAGCTACATGAGAATTTTCTAACCAAGACAAAAATAAGTAAAATAAATAAATAAATAAGAGGGGAAAAAAATCTAAAATTTATGCTATTGCTATCATGAGCCGCTATATCATGTACCTTGGCTATGCAAACAAGAATGACCTATTTAAGAGCCGTGGCGTCTAGTCTTTCTAGTTAATGGGTGGTGGTCCAGTGCCTTATTCATTTTAATAGAGAGCCCGGAGACAGTATGTGGCATTAGCTAGCTCTGTTTCTCTCTGCTCTGCTGGTCTGTGTTCCTGCAGCAAGACTTGTTACCTGTCGCCTCCCTCCTCGCTGCCCGTGGCTGACATTCTCCTTCTCTCACTCCTAATTGCCCCTGTGGGACTTATCAGGGCTGCTGTGGCTGTCTGCAGTGTGGCAGAGCTTTCAGCGAGGGCCGCGCTCGAGGCCCCGCCTCACTCACTCTCTCTCTCTCCTGCTTCCCGCCACCTGATCGACTCCCCGCGTCCTCCACAGGTGTCGCCGGTCTTCCTCGTCCTCCCTCACCTGTCAGCCCCCACCTCGCTCGTGTTCCCGAAGGGCTTCTGAGGGGACTGTGTCTTTGAAAGAAAAATAAAAACAAACTCCCCTCCAAAAAAAAAAAAATACAAAATTAGGACATCTGATATCTCAAGGTCAGACTGCATGGTAAATTGCCTGATCTGAAAATAACAGCAGATAACGTTCAGGCAGACGCAAGTAAGGTGCTATTGAGGTTAATTTGTTTTGTCTGTGTTTTGGATAGCAGACAACTGTGGCCCTGTTTATGGCAGGCACCCGGAGAGTTAATTACTTTACCGTTGCATTAATTGAAACATGAAAAATGGAAACATGCTAGCATGACACAGTCAGTTTAAAGGTGATGTGTGTAATTTATTCTACGGTTTGTTGCTTGGCTTCTCAGAAACTCTGTGGTGTTTTCAAATCCTTGGTTGTTTGTGCTTCCACACCAGCCTGACACAGCAACAGTGGCTCTGCCAATGGTGTTAGTTTGGGCGGGACTTTTGACCAATCGCTGACTGGGAGAATGTTTGGGAAAACTTTCATTATTTTTAGAGATGCCTGACAGCACACTTATGCACTGCAGCTTTAGCTACTTGTGAAGTTTGTTAATAACTGAGTAAATTGTAATGAACAAAAATGTTAGTATGAGTTTGGTCATGGTCACGTTGTAATAATAATAAAAATAAAATAACCAGTGGTTAGTAATATCAAATTTTCTAAATCCCAAAGCATAACATAAATAATTCTTATTTTAGCACTTACTTTCATCATGCTGTGCCATGCAAAGCAATGGAAACAAACCAGGTAAAACTTTTTTTTTTTTTTTTTTATTCATTTTTGGGGGATTGTCACATTTTAATAAAATCAAGAAAATTCCAGTGTCAACATTAATATTTTTTCCATTATTGTCACACACTCATCAAGTGAAGCAAATATTAATAAACAATATCATATCTCTTCTTCCTTCACAAATTGAATTATTTTAAGGATCATTGGGGTCTAACTTTTTTCTTTTTTTTTTTCACCCAAATCATCAAGACAGTAACGAAGAATGAGGTTAATAGGCATTTGTATTATCACCCTCTAGTGGCACTTTTAAGTTATGGAAATAGGGTGTTAGACGGTTTAAGAACAGCTACAGCAGAAGCCAACACTAAATATTATTTAGTTTTAGTTTTTTTTTTTTTGTTTAGCTTTTTTGCTGGAAGTGTACTGTAAGTGTGTACAGTAAATGATTAACCTTTTTTTTTTCATTTTCATCTAAATTATCCATTTAAGGTACTCAATCACAACTTCCACAGTATAAGACAGACATAAAAAGCCGTAGTTGTGAATCAGCATGTATCAAAATGACACAACAGCGAGCCTGTAAACCGAGGTGCTGTGTGAAACCATAGCGTCCCATTGAGTTCTCCTAGTTTTGTGCTTATATTTAAGGACAGCAGGGGAATTTTCATCCTTCACTATCCATCTCCCTCTCAGCAGGATGGTCTCGTAAATGAACGAGCAGACATTTTGTGCTGGAAACTGTGTCTGTTCACCCTGACACACCATGTAACAAAACCGCTTTAGATCCAGCTGAGTTCCCCCGGCAGGACTGTGTCAAGGGATTTGCCAGGTCACAGAGCTGAGCAAAATGGCTGCCTGAGTTTGACTAATGTGCTCCAGGAGCCCGCTCTCTTTGCCCAGGAGTTTTGGGTGGCTGAAATTCATTAAAGAGCAGCATCCATAAACTACAATTGTTAGACATAACAGGGTCCATTTTTCCCATTTCGCTTTCCTGTTTGTCTCAAAATACACTGATAGAGTCATGTGCACACTAATATTTATACATACGTAAAGCTCCCATGATAATTTCTAGCTCATTGACTTTGACAGCAAATCAATATCCTGTGCTGTCTATTGTTACCTAATTCAATTAGGCCAATTCATAAAGCAGAACATAATGGAGCTAATGGAAAGCGCTATTAGGGGAATAGCGGCACCATTTAAGTCACGCATGGAACTACGAAAGTCAATTCGGCAATGCAATTGTGCATTTCCATCTGAATCGCTGGCCCTCAACCGCCGCTCTCCCCGGATGAAGGGCAATGTTGACCTGATGCATTTTTACACCGACGGAGAGAGGTGCGCGAATGTCGCAAGCAATATTGTAAATCAAAAAAACAGAGGTACTTAAACGCGATTCATTGAGAGGCCCGCATCCCCCCTTCGCCACTTTGCGCAATCACATTTGCAATCTGCTTGATAAAGTGAGAGAGGGAGCGAGGGCAGGCGTTCAGTCGCAGACAAAGCCGCAGATTGATGTGGAAACAGGAAACGTGCTGATTATTATGTGGTGGCAGGATGCTTTTGTCTCTCAGACTGTCATTCCAGCAGCAGGTCAGTTCAGAGCCAGCAGGCTATTGTGACCGCGCATGCTGATAAAGCCCAACACACGTTGGTTGTTGGGGTTTTTTGAGTGCTGGCTGAATTCAATAGCGCTGCGAGTGTTTAGATCTTTAAAGCGGGGCATTTAGAGAGCATGCGTATTGATTCATTGATTACAGATTTGCGAGCGCTCGCCCATTGGCCCGTTATGCAGTATTTTAAGAGTCAGAGGTTAATGACTAGGTGGGGGAAAAAAAGCCTTTCTGCCTTTTATAGTGATGGTTGCAGCACTTTGAATGGCCTCTGGTTTTATACTTCATGAACGTGGGATGCCAATTATATAGATATCAGAGCCTCGGCCACAAAAACTTGCAGTGGAATTGGTGTCTTATGGAGAATGTTTCAAAGATAACTTTAATAAGGGGATGGCTGTCGTATGATACAGGAGCTCAAGTTGCCTTTAATTAGGAAGGGAAGGATTGCCAGCAGCCTTGGGATAACACTGTGAGACTTTGCCCAATAACTGATTGTTTTTCAATTCCTTTCTCTGTCTTATTACAGGTACTGTGTGGCTCGCTGGCAGCCGGAAGGACTATGAGGGTGGCTGCCGCCTGCACTGCAGAGCTTTGTAACTTTGGCAGATAGGATCATTATCCCCCTGTAAGACACCCTAAGAGCGGAAAAGATGAGGACTTGGATTGTACTTCTTCTGTGGGCATGTGCACACCAGAGTGTGAATGCAGTTGCCCTTTCAAGAGGGCCAGTTCGAAGGAAAACCAAAGAAATTGAAGGACGGCAAGACAAAGATTTGCTCCGACGTTCAAAGAGAGGGTGGATGTGGAGACAGTTTTTTCTTCAAGAGGAGTACACAGGAACGGAGCACCAGTACATTGGCAAGGTATGAGATTGTGTTACTTTTCCTAAGGTATAAAGGTGGTGTGAGCAATGCTGGAGTAATGTTGATGGAGTCGATTGCAGAGATAGATTTGGTTTCATCACTCCTGTCTTCTAAGTTTAATAAACAGAGAATGATCAAAACTATGGCTACAGTATGCCATATGTAGGGATCTCCAGCTTAGAGCCTGTTGGATTTGAGATAAGGAACAGGGTGAAATCTGACCTCCCTGATACCTCACACTTCATTTGAAACTCAGAGCTGCTGAGGATCAAAGATTAGAATAAAATATAACAGCTTGATACTGTTGCTTATAGCAGAAGACCCCAAACTGTGGTCCTCAGTTGGTAGGCGACACTACTCAGAATTTACAATACTACAAATATAACATTGTAAACATGTTAATTCATTCAAATATTATGTAAAAAAAAAAAAATATATAAAAAATTATTGTATAAAGAGAATGGCGGTTGATCAGGAAGCATCACATTAATAAAAAAAAACTGATGCAATGTCAAATTTGCATATGAACAGTTGCATCACTATTAAACGTTTGACCAATACAGACAAGTCCATCATCATTTTTATTTTACAATAATTGTACGTATAATAATAATTATATACTTATATAATTATAAATATTATATAATATGAACATTTGATGTTAAAAAGAGTATTAAAGAGTATTAAAATAACATTTAACTGTTATTAAATTATTCATATCCAATATCAAAATTCCAATATAAACAAAAAGATGTAAAAGTATATTATATTATGCATCCCTAAATATGAACTAAAGTTCAAAATGTGTATGGTAACAATTCAATTTTGAAAGAAATGAACCCTTGTATTCATATATATATATATATATATATATATATATATATATATAAATAATTTTCCATTAAAAACTATGGTACTAAAAACAGATTTGTATACTATACAATATTAAGTAATAATGAGTTTGAAATGGGTTGTAAATTCACAACATTAAATCCTTAAAGTTTTTCTTTTCCTTGAAGGTAGTTCAGGCCCGTGAAGAATCTGATAAGAGTTTTCACAGGAATATTTATATTAATCAAAATATGGCACTTTCTTTAATACACAGTTCTTAAGCTTGCACTCCAGGGAGGAGAATGTATTATGGTACTTGGATGTTCTGATTTGATCAAAGGTGCTACTTGGCCTGAAAAGTCTGAGAAGCCCTGACTTAGAGATTCGAAAGCTTTGCAAAGGATCACCGACCACTGGATTATTCATATGGGATGTTGTAAGCGCAGAATTCACAAAGCTCTCATTGTTGCTATGGACATTATGTGTCTGGATCATGTAGCAGTCAATGTGGAGTAGAAGCAGCTATTTCTAAATTGTTCAGAGGGAAAATCACAAAAAGAGCCATTGTGTTTGAATGGTCTTTTGTATTTTACTACCCCATTTTACTATAACAAAGCGGCTCATTCAAGTGGAAAGAAATCAATCACTCACTCCTCTATCAGATGTCATTGTCAAAGCTAATCACATCACACCTTCGGCTCTGAAGTGTGATGTTCCTATCAATCAATTCAGTCATTTCTTCTAACAATAGTCAATATCACAAATTCAAAACAGTTCGACACATCTCTGAGAGACGAGAAGCAGAAAAGTTTGATTTGCCTTATGAATAGGAGACCAAAGTGGCTGCACTAAGAGATACCATGTGGCAGCATCACTGTTAGCAATAGACGCACATTCACCTTGATTGCACATTCAGTGTGTTGTACTTTCATCTGATATGCCATCAGAATTCAATTCCGTGAGGACTCATTTCCACATATTTACCATGGAGTACCTGTCTCTCGCTGCATTCCCCTGTAGTATTTCTTCATTGTTTTATTCCTTCAAAATCAACGGATATTGAATACATTCAGAATATTGAATGCAATACATATTCATGAGGCCTATCAACAGCAGAATGAGCGGAGGTGCTGATGAAATGCTTGAATTGCTTCCTCTCAACAGCTTCACTCAGACATGGATAGAGGAGACGGCACAGTGATGTACGTTCTCACAGGTGAAGGTGCGGGGACGATCTTTGTGATAGATGCCAGCTCAGGAGATCTGCATGCTACCAGGAGCCTGGACAGAGAAGAGAAACCTTTCTACACGCTCCGAGCCCAGGTTGTCAACAAGAAGACCGGTGTCCCATTGGAGCCAGAGACAGAGTTTACTGTGAAACTACATGACATCAATGACAATGAGCCCAAGTTTGACAAGGAGGTTTATACAGCCTCCGTATTTGAGAGGTCACACATAGGTAAGATTCAAAAATAAGCGTTAAAAGTTTTATAGGCAATACATAAAATGTACTTCTTTATATAGTAGGACGCAACAAAATTGTATAATCATATTTTAGTATGTGTAGAATTGTTTTAAGGAATAATTATGTGAGTGACTACATGAATGGTTTTGCAGGTGAACTCTTCCTTGAACTGATTTCTTGTTTTTTAGGCACCTTTGTCACTCAAGTTACCGCCCAGGATGCAGATGATGAAATGTTTGGCCACAGTGCAAAGCTGGCCTACAGCATCAGCCAGGGTCATCCATACTTCTCAGTAGAGCCAAATACAGGTCAGTGCTGTTGAACTGTTATATCATAGACAGAGATGGTGAGATAAACAGAGAGACACAGAGAGAGTGTGTGTATCTGTATAATTTGATATGGGGCAAGGGTTGTGCTGCAGCTCTGTCGTTCAAGCTTTTTAGCCGAGCAAATTCGCCCAGCGAGTTTAATCATTGCTAATGTGTGCCCTGGAACATTTCCCGCAGAGGTCTTTGTTTAAACAAAAGAGAAATAGAAACACAAAAGCTCCCATGGCAGATTAGTGTCCAGCTTAACACTGATATGCTTTAGCCCAGATGGGACACGAACGATGATGTCCATGAGCACACGAAATCCTAAGAGCGAAAAACGGGATATTCATTAGAAGTGGGGGTTAATCTGGGAACATTTGTGCCATTCAAAGAAGCAGCAGGGCCTGGGTTCTTCTCTACATGAATTACTGGATTTGCATTTTGCCTTTTTTGGGTCTAACCGAGACATCAGGCGTATTCATGTTCAAAGTCAACGTGAAACACTGCTTGAAAGCCGTATTACTTCTGTAATGTGATGTAACAGGAATTAAAAAAAAAAAAAAAGGGATTTTGGATGGGACTGAGGGTGCTACAAAACAGAAAGTGAGATAAATAAACAATCCAAAAATCCCATCAAAGATTGGTTGAGTTGAGTAGTTTTTTCTTAGAGATTTTACATTCTGACAAGAGTTAAAATATTGTGCACTGTGCAGTCATCAAAAACATTCACAAAAACAAAACATGAATTTATAGTATTTTTAATAATTATTATTATAATTATTATTAGTGTGTGCACCATATAAACATATTATTAATGATATAATAAAATTGAGCAATTATGCAATCTTATGCATAATTAAGGGTTATGATTGCACATTGTCATCATTTTTTGTAGTTATTTGATCATTTATTTCAAATGTTTACATACCTTTCCATCACGTCTTGTATGATACTTTATTTCTTACTGTAGATAAAAATTAAAGGGATAGGTCACCCAAATCATTTTATTTCTGTCATTAATTACTCACCTTCATGTTGTGAAATAAAATATTTTTGATGAAATCTAAGATCCTTCTTGTGAGTAATTAAAAACAGAATTTACATTTTGGGGGGAACTATCCCTTTAAATTCACTTATTTTGCAAATAATTGGTTCAAATCTGTCAAGAAACTGTCTTACGCTCAAATCGCTTGCAACCAAATTTGTTTCGCTTGTAAAACACCAGTTTTAATAATCCAAGGTCTTGTTTCTTCAAAACCCGCAGCCATCTCTCAATCAGCAGCTGCTGCCTATAATAATCTCTGCGGCAAAATGTCAGTCTCAATGCATGTACACAATTAGTTCTGCACGGTTCAAACACAACCAAGACTCAGCTGCCACTGCAATCTAGTGTTGTCCATCTCCTAGAGTAAGGAACTGGGTTGGATCGAATGTAAACGAATTAAAATAAACAATTTTTCCCTCAGGTATAATCCGGACAGCTTTGGGAGCTTCCGATATGGACAGAGAGCAGAGGGAGCACTACCAGGTGGTGATCGAAGCCAAGGACATGGCTGGCCAAAGGGGGGGCTTAACAGGCTCCACCACAGTAAACATTAGCCTCACCGATGTCAACGATAACCCTCCTCGTTTCACACAGAGTAAGCATGCATAGAAAAATATGTACTGTATGTAAATGCAGAAATAGCATCAATCTGATATTTGCACAAGACATTTGTTCCATAATTCCAAAGATAGGACTCATGCAAATAACAGGAAAATACAATACAGACCAAAAAAACAAAAAAAAGACGAATACACTTTATCTTTGTGTGAAGTAAAATGGTTAGTGGCAAAGCTTTAGCAACTGCGTGAGGTCTGTGTGTTAATCCTGATTAAATGGACAGAGTGGGCTCAGCTCACTTACTCTTTTGTGTTTCTCTTAATATAATCTATTCTTTTAGCCTGCATGCAAATAGAAAATGCTTGGAATTTCTGCCATGTTAATCAGAGAAATGCAGGGTATGAGCACAAAGCGGATTTATAGCAGCAGGACAATATCAGTCACATTTGCCATTTATTACAGTAAAGAGAACACCAAGACCATGCTTTAAAAAAAAACACTTTATTTGGCTACAGCGTTCAGATATCTGAATTCAAAAATTCCTCCGAACCCTTATTTTGGGTTCATTATAGTTGGCGCATATAATAGATCTTCTCTCAAGAAAAGAAGAACACTCTTGAGAATTCATAGTTCCAAGCACAACCTGACATTAACAATGTTCCCCAGGTATATATCAATTCGGCGTTCCAGAGATCACCAGGGTAGGATCATCGGTTGGCAGGATCAGGGCCATGGATGCCGACGTCGGCAGAAATGCGGAGATGGACTACACCGTCGTTGGTGGAGATGGTCTGGATGTGTTCGACATCAGCACTGACATGAACACCCAAGAAGGCATACTTAGTCTTAAAAAGGTACAGAGGATTCAATTTCACTCGTGCAAATTTAAAAGCTTTTTGTGCTGAAAATTTGACCCTGAGTGGGTTGTTTATTCCTGTGAATGAGTTTTATTTTTTGGGTTTTTTTTTTATCCATGCAGCCTCTGGACTATGAAAAGAAGAAATCGTACACGCTTCAGATCCAAGTCCAAAATACACATCCAGACCCACGCTTTCTGAGCATGGATGCTAAGGACATGGCGACTGTCAGGGTCAGTGTTGAGGATGTGGATGAGCCCCCTCAATTTGACAAAATCAGCTATATTTTGGAGGTGAAAGAGGACGCGGCTGTGGGCACGGTGATAGGATCGGTCAGCGCTGTGGATCCTGACATACGGCACGGCCCGGTCAAGTAAGGGCTTTGCATTGATATCATCCCACATTGTTTCCATCATCTATATTTACAAGATTGTGGTAAATCTCTTTAAATGCATATTACCCAACACACAATAGCTTGGCAGAAGCCTCTTAAAATCTGCCCGTTTCTTCCAGTGACCTTTTGATAATCGCGGAACCCTGATTAATCTGTCTGGAGCTATGGCGATATGAGCTTAGATGGACTGCTTCCTCAGAGCGTGCTTATTAAATTCGCATTTAATTCGAGAGGTCCTTCAATCGCAGTATCTTTATGAGATAATTGTAATAAACTACAATTATGAGAATAAATGAGGATATTATCACTGTCCAAAGCGCCCTAATGATAAAGCTGATGCGGAAGGCTCAGGAGGACAATAAATGGATGTTTTTCCCTCCGGAGACCACAGTAAATAAGAACACAGAATGGAAGCGCAATTAAAAAGCCCTCTGCAGCAGAGAACAGGACTTCAGGGCTGGTAATTATCAGGGACATCAGAAGCACAAGCAACACTGTCGCTCTGAACATCAGGAGGCTAATTAGGAAATTGAACAATCCCACTGATTGATTGCATTTGAAAGAGCAATATTGTGATCTTCTGGTGAAAGAAGAACAAATGAGAACTGGGCATGTGTGGGCTCAAGGCAGTAAGATTTCATGCAGTTATAGCTGTGGTGTGCATCGAGCTTTCTCAAGTATCTGCTGCTCTGAAGGATGAGACGTGTTAACGTTTGTGCAAACCAGTGCTGGGGAAGCTGTTTTGTCAAATTACAAGCTAATTAAAATTTGATTGGTCAAAATAGTCAATGCATACTTTTGAAATAGAAGTCTCTTTCATTAATTTTTAAACATTAAATAGTGATTGTAAAGCACTTACAAAGAAAAGTTAAATGACCATGAAAACTAAATAATTTGTGCTACATGCAAGAACATTTAGTTATATTTTTGTTTAAATTAGGTAAACCTTAACAGCCACAGTGATTTTTGCAAAGGGTCTTAATTTCAAAATCAGCGAGTCATTTGTGTAGAATCAGTTTATTTACATGAACCCTCTGAACAAAACGATTATTTTAGAATGAATTACCTTCCCACACTAAAAAAGGGGCAAGAACAGCAGTGTGGATCTGATTATTCTTCCCTACAAATACAGAACAAAAATTGTGACAACACTGACTAAAAACGAAATAAAAAGATTTTAGGTTTTTTTTTCCCTCTGAATTTTAATGATCTTCACGCTCCATTTTCTCGGAGCAAATGAGCCAAACCTGTTTATTAGAAGTCATGTCTTAAATTAAAAGACTCGATTTCAATTCAAAATGTTTAGAAATGTTGTTTTACCTTCTAACACATGACATGTTAAGCAATGCTAATATGCTGATTAAAAGTAGCTAATTACTGAAAGAGTTATGCATTTTTTAAAACATGCTGACAATTAAGCTAAACTGTTTGAATCACAGGTACTCCATTGACCGGCACACAGATGTGGACCGTATTTTTGGTGTCTATGCTGGGAATGGATCTATATTCCTGCAGAGGCCTCTGGATCGAGAGGAATTGGCTTGGCACAACATCTCAGTGATCGCAACAGAGTTCAGTAAGTGACTCCACACGACTCACAGCCGCAGTTCATTTAGAATGAATTTAGGCTGATAAGCTCAAGTCATCCAGCATTAAATTTCTCCAATAGGATTTAAGCATTTTCATTTGCCATGACAGATTATATTGACTAAATATATTAGTTTACTTTTTTAAATGAGAAATCCAGTTTCCTCCTGCGACTTCAATAATGTAAGTTTCTATCATCTCAAGTAGTCAACCATCATCTGCCACATCTTTTTAAGGACACTTAGACAACCCCGAGCAGACCAGCCGAGTGCCTGTGTACATCCGCGTACTGGATGTCAACGATAACCCCCCCATTCTGGCATCCTTCTACGAGACCTTCGTCTGTGAAAACGCCAAAGTCGGTCAGGTAAAGAGCATTTTAGTATATGTTTCCCATTTTATCTTCCACATTGTCAATTTCGATGTAAGATAAGGGGGAATAAGTCCACTTCTCCTGTTCGGCTGGCGGATGGATGTGTCGATTTAAAGCAGGGGCGTCTGTTAAACAGTGTGTGACCTCTACAGAACTCACACCTCCGGAGCAAGATAGAGATCAGTGATGAGTATTTCTCCTTCATGGATTAGACGGCAGAGCCTTTTTCTGTCAGGCTTGATGAGATTATGTGTCATGGTGGATGACAGGGGCTGTCACATATCACAGGCACTTCATAATAACTGTCCACCTCTCTTCCATTTCCTGACTCTTCTTGTATCACTCGTTGTCCGTCATCACCCACCTCACTGACCCGCCCACTCCGGTGCCTGGCAGAATTGTTCAACCTGGGATGTGCTAAGGTTTAGTTATTACCAGTTATAAAAAGATTATAATTTTTTAAAAAATACATTATGTAGGGTAATTCCAATACATTTAAGCAAAAAGTTATTTAAAATAATAATAATAAATAAATAAATATATAAAGTGTATATATCAATGGAAAATCTGTAAAGTATAATATACATTTATAAATAAATATTTTAAAATTAGTATTATTAAATTACATTTTTATTAATTAATTTAATATCCTCCAAAAAAATCGTATTATTTTGTAAATTACATAATTTTTTACAGAAGTGCATATGCTATGAACTACATGTATCAAAAGCTATAAAAGTGTCCAGAGCATAGAGGTGCTGCCAGGAGACATGCCAGTACATCAGTAGACATGGAGGAGGCCGTAGGAGGGCAAACAACAGCAGGACCGCTACCTCCGCCTTTGTGCAAGAAACAGGAGGAGCACTGCCAGAGCCGTGCAAAGTGACCTCCAGCAGACTCCATGAGGGTGGTACAAGGGACTGATGTCCACAGGTGGGGGCTGTGCTTACAGCGCAACACCGTGCAGGACGTTTGGCATTTGCCAGAGAACACCAAGATTTCGCCACTGGTGACAGACGTGACAGAGTCTGGAGATGCCATGGAGAACGTTCTGCTGCGTGCAACATCCTCCAGTATGACCGGTTTTGGCAGTGGGTCAATAATGGTGTGGGGTGGCATTTCTTTGGATGGCCGCACCAACCTCCATTTGCTCCATTATGCCAGAGGTAGCCTGACTGACATTAGGTAACGAGATGAGATTCTCAGACCCCTTGTGAGACCATATGCCGGTGCGGTTGGCCTTGGGTTCCTCCTAATGCAAGACAATGCTACAGTGTGTCAGCAGTTCCTGCAAGACAAAGGCATTGATGCTAGGGACAGGCCCGTCCATTCCCCAGACCTGAATCCAATTGAGCACATCTCTAACATCATGTCTCGCTCCATCCACCGATGCCACGTTGCACCACAGATTGTCCAGGAGTTGACGGATGCTTTGGGAGGAGATCCCTCAGAAGACCATCTGCCACCTCATCAGAAGCATGCCCAGGCGTTGTATGGTGGTCGTACAGGCACCAGGAGCCTCATTTTGACTTGTTTTAAGGACATGATATCACCACTGGATCAGCCTGTTGTGTGTTTTTCCACTTCAATTTTGAACTTCAACTGCAAATCCAGACCTCCGTGGGATTTCCATTGATAATTTTTTGTGTGCTTTTGTTGTCATTTAGATTTAGGATGTTATTTTAGTGTTCCCTTTATTTTTTGGAGCAGTGTAGTTTAGTGAGGTTATCTAAAATATTAAATAAATATATATTAGTAATTTAGCTGCAACCCTACAATGATTAGGTGAACAGCAGACTTGTGTGGCAATGCTGTTACTTGCGTGATGAAACTAAACAATTAGTGATTATTATGATGTGTATTGGCTATATTTAAGTGATGTCAGTGTGAGATAAGGCTGGGATTTTGGTTCTGTTCAGCAGTTATATTCTAATAGGCTGCAGTAAAGCCCAGAGGAAAGGGAAGCCAGCCAGCAACACAAGAAATCTGGCCAGTACGTAAGCCTGGTAGAGAAAAAACACCAAGCACACAATGGATGATTACATTTTTGTCACAGCGTGTTGCCAGTGCACCCTTGAGAGATGCATTTAAACTAAAATTGCCCTTGGTGACAACTAAAGATAACCATGAGCCTCTATCACTGAGCCAACATTTTCCTCGCTGTAAACATGCTTATAGTGTTTATATGTAAACACTTGTAAGGTCTGAAAGATGACATTGTGAATGGGTCATTCCTATTATGCAGTACCTTTACAGCTCTGTACATTACATAAAAATGATTAAATTTTTGTCATATATATATATATATATATATAATTGTTAATTTAAACAATATGCCTAGAAAGCTCTTTTTTATTAGAAAAGTATAATTTGTATTATATATAAATATACTTAAACAATATAAACATTACATTTTAATGAAATATTTACATGCACGTGTTTATATATATATATATATATATATATATATATATATAATATACATAATTCAAATACATATATTATGTAAATTATGTATTATGTAAACGATTTTATGTATTATGTAAACAAACATTTTACATTAATGTAATCATATAAGATAATGATCATGCAAAGACGTCTATGATGGAATTTGTTATGTATTTGATTGTCATAATTTGCTTCTTTGCCCACAGAAAATCCAGACGATAAGCGCAGTGGATCCAGACGACCCAGCCGGTGGACATCGCTTCTTGTTCTCTTTAGCACCAGAGAGCTCAGTGCGAGCAAACTTCTCAGTCCGAGATAATGGAGGTGGGTGCCCTCTCACATTGTCTGGCCTTCTAACTAGCTCACTGTCTCTCTTCATGACAACACAGACCAATCAAACATGAGAAATCTTTGAGACACATGACTTCTCCACGCCTAGCTTTTTAAACGCAGACGGCTCGTTCTCGGTAGCCATAACTTTAGGTCAGCCTGGGCCCGCTGCGGTCTGCAGAGATGCCAGATCTTTGGTTTCTTAATAAACTAAGCGCTCAAATCTCCACAGATAACACAGCCGGGATCTTCACACGACGCACCGGATTTGGCCGAATGCACAAGAGCATTCATCTAGTGGCTGTGGTGATCTCAGATGGACACATTCCCATGCAAAGCAGCACAGGCACGCTCACGATTCGGGTGTGCACGTGCGACCGAGACGGTAACATGGAGATGTGCAACGCCGAGGCTCTGAGCAGCTCTGCGGGACTCAGCACGGGGGCACTGGTGGCCATCCTGCTCTGCATCCTCATCCTGCTCTGTAAGTTGCCTTGACTTTAACAATCAGATCACTTCTCATACGTCCATCTGTCTGATGGCCGCTTCCTCCATCTGTCTGTCTGCTGTGAATCCGACTGTTCATCTTTCAAGCCCTTTGTTAGTGAGGCTTTTCAGTTGATTTTCCCACCTGTCTTCCTGTCAGTTAGCCCTTTTGAATGCGCTGCCTTTTGATTAATTACAATTCCAGTTGTCTGAAGTGTGTACGCCTGATCTGCATATACAATCATTTGCAATTAAAGGGGGTGGGGGCTGATGGCTGAACTGATAAAACTCACTTGTTGGTTATTGCATCAGGAAACTGGGTTACAAGGGCTAGATTTCAATTAATCTCAATCCAGTCTAGATTAAATTAGACAAAAAAAAAGGATTATTCGATTTGAGTTTTAGACATGATTTTAATGTAAAAACTTGTGTCTAGTAACATGCTTTTGAAAGATTTACTATAGATTCGTTTTTTTGATGATGCATTAGAATCGCATGAAGAAAGCTTGCTAATTTGAGTCCTGCAAACTGTTAGCATCAGCTAAAACTCACCTGTGATCTGCGTGCATTGGCTCTCTTAAAGACCTGACACCTACATTAGGTGTCACCCACAGGGTGAAAGCATGCATCATGTATGAAACTCTTTCTGCTCCACTACAGTGAAAGTTCACTGATAAAAGCAACCCAATGGCACTAAGGGGGGTTACTAAAAACGAATTGTGGTCCACTGAAAGTGCGGTTTATATGCACACACTGTCTGAATCACTTCTTTAAAATGCCAAAGGTGTACTTGACTACACGGCACATCTAGATATATTGCTGTTTAATATGCTTTTCTTCATCATTTAATTAATATTTGCTATAATGATCAGTAGCAAATGACATTTCATTTATCACCTGCTTTCTGTGGGTGGCTTTAGCTAACGCTGTTTATGTATTTATAAGTGTGTGTATTTATATTTATATATATATATATATCAATATACACATGATACACATATATAGTGTGGAAACACAAACTTTGATTTAAAATTAAATTCATTGTGATTAAAGGGTAAGTTCTCCCCAAAATGAAAATTCTGTCGATAATTACTTACCTTCATGTCGTCCCTCCATAGAGAGCAATAAAACTGAAATCTTCAAGAAATGTAGTAAAAACATGAGTAAAACAGTCCATGTGACATCAGTGGCTCAACTTCAGTTTTGCGACTTTGCAAGAATACTTTTTTTTTGTGCAAATAAAAAACATAATTTATTTAACCACTATTTTCCTCCGAGTTATATGTAAGGAATAATTGACCCTTGGCCGTTGAATCACTAATTATTAAAAATCATTATTAAATAAATATTCAGAATCTTTTTCAAGCTGGTTTTAAGAATAAAGTAGTCAGTAGTGCTTACAACATTAGCGTGTATGTTACTGTGTTTGCGTCTCTGAGGAAAATTTTGTAATTTTGTGACAAAACATGTTCCCAGAAAATAATTGCACACATTAGAACATTATTCAGCCAATCAGATTTAAGCATTCAGATTCCCTGTAATATTTATTTAGATCGATAGATATTATAATATTATATTCAAACTGTTGAATATTCATGAGATGATATAACATGTTATTAAGTTATATATATATATAATGCATAATGCATTCATTATAATGCCTTAAGAATACCCTTATAATGTATTATAAATACAAGTATTAATAAAAAGTGTTACCCACTTTTGTTGTCTATTACACTCACAGAGTCTGCTTAAAAAATTTTATACTTTATATATGTAGTGAAAAAAACAAATTTATCCTTGTGATGGCAAAAGACATTTTAAATGTACCGTCACTTTTGGTCAATTTACTGCAAATGTGTCCTTGATGAAAAAAAAAAAAAAAAATCTCACTGACTCCAAACCTTTGATACACTTCTAAGTATAACTTATATTTCATTTTGATGCATCACTTACAATTACATTTTTCATCTCTCATTCTGTAGTGATCGTGGTGCTGTTTGCTGCCCTGAAACGTCAGAAGAAGAAAGAGCCCCTGATCATCTCCAAGGAGGACGTGAGGGACAATGTGGTCAGCTACAATGACGAGGGCGGCGGCGAGGAGGACACGCAGGCCTTTGACATCGGAGCGCTTCGGCATCCCGAAGTGATGGAAGAGAGCAAACTGCGGCGGGACATCCTACCCTCCGAGTCGCTCTACCCTCCACCGCCTCTCCGCAGAACTACGGTGCCATCCAGAGAGAATGCAGACGTGCGGGACTTTATCAACCAGCGCGTGCAGGAAAACGACGGCAACCCCACGGCTCCTCCTTACGACTCACTGGCCACCTACGCTTACGAAGGTAATGGCTCGGTGGCCGAGTCACTCAGCTCGCTGGGGTCCGTATCCTCGGAAGGGGAGCAGGACTATAACTACCTCAGCGAGTGGGGGCCACGCTTCAGGAAGCTGGCAGATATGTACGGAGGCGAAGACAGTGACTGGGACTCCTAACGGACACACTGTGGAGCGAGACTCATTTACTGATCTGCCTCTACGTGAAGGCTGCAGTGGCAGAATGAGGCAGCCTAATTTCTTTTACAAAGTGCCCTTTTATCCTTCTCTTTGTCCTACAATCAGGCAGCCGGTTTCTCTGTCCTGATTGGCTGACGAACTTCACGCTCTGGTGAGGAGGACGTAACCATACGCCGACTTCTCATCAGAAAGATCATCTGCAGCGACATCTTCCTGCATAATCCCAGATCGTTCTGGAGATGTCTGCAGTTTTTCATATCCGAAACCATCGCTGAAAAACCTTTGAAAAGCCAAGCATCTAATGCAGAAGCGCTCTTCAAAACCTGCTGCAAAGAACAGTTTATCAGTTGACTGTGAGCCTGTGAAACACTTGAAGTGACACTCAAGCAGGTTATTGAATAAATAAATAAATAAAAAAAAGGCCAAGGCCGAGGACTTGAAAGTAATGAAACCACCGCCAAAACTCGAGCCTATGAAAATATCACCATCAGACCTCAACGTGTAGCGGGCAGCTCAGAATCAAACCGTTCAACATCATAGGAGTTGTCTAAAACTGGGAGGAATTTTCAAACTCTTACTATTAACCATTTGCATAATTTTACTAATCTACTTACGCACTCAAGAAAAGATGTGTTGTCCTGTAACCCGAATCAAGACGGATTTTATGAAGCCCATCTAGAAAATGGGTCAGAAGATGTTTCACGGTTGGCACTGGTTTTCATCATCCACATGAAAAAAAAAAAAAAAGCCTGAAGCTTACAATTATCTGCTATGTCATTGGACCTAAATGTGTTTTGCTTCCTTTAGCAGTCTGACAAACGTTTGGTTGAACTCAGAACTGCTTAGTATGACTTTCAGACTTTCACACAGTCCCTTAATGACATGCTGCAAAATTGACATTCCATATTATTACCTTTAATCACTGTATGCGTGTTTTTCTTTTTCCTCTCCGTCTATTCATTGAGATGAAACCTTGACATGAACCGCTATAGAGTGGAACCAGCCAAAAGAGAACAAAACATTAATATCCATACATAGAATTACAGCTTCATACGCCAAGAGATCGAAAGCAAAATTGTTAATTAATCACAGTTTGAAGCTGCAATTTGCACCTTTCCTCTGACAACCTTCTGCTTTTAATAGCGAAATTAAAATAACCAAGGAAGTAATAAAAGCTCAACTGATTTATTCCTCGGCTGAATGTTAACCACAACAGTGTTGTATTGAGGTGTGAGTCAAATCTTAAAGTAAATCACTCCGCAATGATTGCGCCCTCTCTTCAAACCACAAAATGAGCCTGAGATTGCCTTCGCCTCTTCAGTTAGGTGGGGGTGAGCCAGCTCTGAACGCACTCCAGCAGGTAAATATTTGTGTTTTTCGAAGCTGAATTTCCATTCTTTGTCATTGATATGCTGTAAAAAGAAAAAAAGAAAAAGATGGTAAATCATGCTGTAAAAACTTGGTTTAATGAACAGTGCTTTGTACCAGTGGCTTGGGAGAGTAGATTATGTCCATGTACTACTTTGCTTTATATATCTTGTGACATTTTGTACCAAATATTTATATACCACAATGATGACTAAATATTCTTGAAATATGTACATTCTGTATTATTGTTTCCGTGTTTTCAAAGTGTTAAACTGTAAATGTGAGCTGGTTGCAGTTCAGTTGATGATGTGCAAATGGAATCAAACTTTCATTCAAATAAATGTTCTCTTTTACAGAAAACCTGAGCAATTCTTTGCACGACCAGAAACACTTACAAATGCATTATGTTAAGCTTTCGACTTATCACAAGCTATTTTTATTTGCATATTTATTTTGCTAATGACTGTTGTGCTGTTGCCCATTGTGTGAGCCAAGATAAGTTCAATAATAGACACTAAAATAAATTTAAATATTAAAATATATAAATTTAATATTTATTTAAAATAATGTTTATTAGCATATTTTATACATGTCTTACATGTGTCTGTGTAAAAATGGCAAAAAAACATAAATTGCATAAAATATAAAAAATATATAAAGAAATACATGTAGCATATAAAAATATAAGCTGTTATATTTATATATATATATATATATATATATATCTGAGATATATTTCCTATATTCAAGGATGTGCAGGATCTAATAGTATTACTTCCTTTAATGCTCAGTATACTGTATGTGCATGACTTTAACATGAGTCTTAGAGGCCAAATGTCATGATCGTTATCGGAAAAATTTCCAGTGTCTGTCCCAGATCGTCAGCTCATTAGGCCAATCTATAATGAAGATCTCAAGCTCACCACTGGATTTTGAGGGAGAGGAAACAGTATTCATTTTAAATTGATTGGGGATCAGCAGTTGTGAGGCAGATGGTGACATTTCAAACAATGCCCATGTTAACTCAATCACCCTGCCATCCAGTGCTCTCTGCAAATATGTACGTAGACGCTAGTCTCATCTGGTCTTTCTGTGTGTCTGTACAAGGCCATTAAGGGCTTAAATATAAAGCAGCACTCCAGGATTCAGGTGCACTAACCTCATTTAAAAGGGTCAGTATGCATGTATTGGAAAGAAGATGGAAAAATTGAGCTCCAGCTAAAATGCTTTCGCTTTTAAAAGAGAAGAAAAAGGTTGAGGTTTATCTACTAGAAAAGGCAGACAAATGGACACAGTACATTTGAAAACTATATTTTCCTAGTAGCCACATTACAAATGAATAGTTCACTCTCGAATTAAAAAAGAAAAAAAATCCCAAATGTGCATGTCAATTCAAACCCATATATGCTGTTGCATATGTATTTAAAAAATACTGTATATACATTCCTAGTTTGTAGCATTTACTAGTTGGCTAGTCTTAGCTGGTTTAAGCTGGAAGTAACTGGTTTTAGCTGGTTTTTCCAGCAGTGAATGGGTGAACTTTAACAATGCATGCTCAGTCATCACCCTGCTGGAAAAAAGGTGGATATGCGCGGCTGTTTTGCACAATGAAGGAGCCTGAGCAAAACTTCCAACAGCTTTTACCTCATATGCATAAGACATAAAGTTTTGCTGCACTGAAATGTTGCAAACTCCCTCTAGACTTCAGTTCATTACAAGCGTATATCTCGAATCAAATACAGCTGGTAATCGTAGGATAAGCCCTGAAGACAAGATTACATGAACTACGCAGTAATGAAAGCAAGGGCGGCACAAAGCAGAAGAAAAAAAGTACACTCAAGTGTGTTTTAATCTCTGTAACGTTAAGCCGACTAAAGGTTAGCTGTGCTTGAGGCCGGCGCTGAATGTACGCTGGGGATCCGCCGCGCTAACGGACGACTCCGAGAAGGAGCTTGAATCAAGGGTAGTCAACATGTCACCGCAGCAGTGCGGCTGCTGAGGGTTGTAACTCATCATGGCCGAGGCTTAAAACGCTGCGTCGCTTCCCATTAGCCTCGCCTGTCTCTTTAGCCTTAATCTTTAATGGGCATGTCATGTTAGGGGAAATGCTAAACACCAATCTACCTCATCTTGGGCTTTGATTTCGTTCTCTTTCTACCCAACGCTTTTAATGGGCTGTCGTTGCCACCATCATCGCTGACAGGCAAAGTTTTTATTGTTATTCCCAAAGCCATGTAAAATTTTTCGGATTACACTTTACTCCAAAGAGTTCTAAAGCACCGTTTCCACTTTCTTTTGTGCCAGAAATTATGTTTATATTCAATCTGTCAAGCTGCAAATGTTGTGAAGTGCATTGAAAGGTCTGTTGTCTGTTATCTAAGAGCTCCTGATGTTGTTTTGAATGCGTTGTGTCATGGCCTATTTTCCAGTCATTCACCGAATGAGTCTCATTCACTCGTTCACTCATTTTGGTTACTTGTTGTAGTTCTGACTCATTTAACAAGCAATAGGCTGTTTATTTGGCATACAAAAGACATTTAGCTATGGCTCAAAATAATCTCCCCAACAGCATGTTTAGTGATACGTGCACCATCGTTCAACAGTTTAAGCAACAGTGACTGTTGAAACTTTACGTAGCCATCATTAGACTCTGATACAGTGAGTGCTTTTGATGGATTATTCTAATTAATATGGACTCATGCGCTTTTCTTGGAATGATACTGATGGGAAGTGTCTTATCTCAGAGCCCAATGCATCTCGTGTTTCAAAAGTGTCCAAACTTTCTGAACTTCTCAGTCTAACGTAGGCCTACATTGATTAAAAAAACTCATTCAAGTCTCTGAAGCACAAAAATCTTGTCAGCATTAATGCAACATGATCTTTATTACCCAAAGTATCCTTTTTTTTTTTTTTTTTTTTTACATAGAACTGATTAAATTAAAAGCTAGAGGGGGAAATTACAAGAAATGTTATGTGACTTATGAATTGGTAAAAATTAAACCATTTAGACAATGTAGAATGAAATGTGTAGCATAGCATTCAGGCTATGAATTGCTAGTGGTGGGTAAAGTAATTTATTTGAGTGCCTTTTGCAGGTATTGCCTTTCCTTTATTACAGTATTTTCACTTCAGAAACGTATTTTCCAAACGTAATCTCTTACTTTTCACTTATTTTGACTACATTCTATTAAAGCTCAAAGGCAGCATAGCAACGTCTGAGTCATGAGCAATCACTCATGTGAGCTGATTCTTTAAGACAAATCTATGAAATTTATTCGCAAATTGCAGTAAACGATTTATTTGTGAACTGATACAATTACATCTGCTCTCGAATCAACTAATGATTCTATGATCTGGATGAAGCGAGTCTAGTTAACCATTCTTGAGGGTTCAGAGGATTTGACTGATGGTACACAAAAATACTGAATTTAAGTAATAATTGTTATGAACGATATTCATATTTTTGTTGTGATGTCAAAATGAGGCAAAAACCCATGCAAGCTCTATCCTATGTGTGTGTCTAGGACATTAGACCCTGTTCTCCTTAGGTATTTTTCAATTCAATCAAGAAAACCAATTTAATGAGGAGGCACCTCTAAACATAACCATCAATATGCTATGAGAAATTCATATGAATGACTGAAAACGCTAAGGAATTAGGTATTGGTATGAAACCGTGTTGGTATTTTGAGCAGTACATTCTAAATAAAGTCCATAGAAATATCGACCAATGTAACAGAATTTCCATATTGATTTTTTTACCCATATACTTTTAAATATGCATTGCATCATGTTCTGTGTATAATAACATAGGTTTTTCTACATATTCTATTTTTACAGTTTAGGGAAAAGTGTATAACAACTACAGTATGTTTCATCGATCATGTTTTGTTATTTAAGTACTGTATATATGTGCTTTTAATGATGTAAAATATAAATTTACCGGAGTAATATTTTATTAGAGATTACCTGTACTTTTTGTGTGCTTCACCTACCACTGTGATTTGCAAACCAAAAGTCCTAGTACCAGACAACACTGTGGCATTAGACAATTTACAGAGCCTTCAGTTTTTGTCCTTTGACCCTGCTTATCTGGGTACATGACAGGTATTTGGTAATCACTGTCTGCCCATCAGAACAACACAGTGCATTGAAGAGTGAGTGGTCTTGAAGACAGCCGATGTCAAAAAGGCCAGCAAAAATTCATTAGAGCTTAAAATATCGAACCTTTAAGGCACCAAGTAACAATCTCCCACTGGGTTTCATGTCTAGTTTTTCATGCCTGTAGTGAATGTGAAGCCATGCACAGAGGATCCAAATCTGTAAGGACACCCCCTTATATTCGTGGAAGGAGTAGCAGCGCTTCTTCTTTTGAACTTCTGAACCTTTGCAGCCACATTAGGCAAACATTGTTTCCTGGTAGAAAGGACACAAAGGTTCGCTTCAAAACAACGTGCATCTGAGGTGCTAACATCTCTCTCCAATGGGCCGGAAAATGCAGCTTTTTCCGCACACCGGTGGAAGGAAGGAACATTTATTGGCAACACAATGTCTGTCATCATGGACCAATTCGCGAAAAGCAAAGACGACATTAAATTTTTACCCCCAAGTTCCCATTTTCCCACAGCTAAGCGCTTACCTGCTTTCAAAAAGCATGGCTATTGCTTTGTCATCAGATGGTGGATTATAAGCAGAAATGTGAAGCTGTTGTCAAATTGAGATTTTCTGATATGCCTCTATCTGCCAAGTTTATGACTTTATGTTTACTCGGAGGGGAACGGGGGTGGTGGGATGGAGGGGTCCGGAGGAGAAGAAATGAAAGATCATCGGGTCTGCCGCATCTCATCCGCTTCTCTACATTTCATTTCACCCTCAGTATTCATTTCTCTGCCCCTAAAATGATCAGAATAATTCATGTGCTCCAGCGTTGCCTGTAGAATGTGATTTCCACTTCTCGGCCCTCTCAGCTGAACAACCCCACAGAGGCTTTGGACTTTGAGGTCACTCGGATCCAGCATAGATGATGCCTATATCTATAATTCAATGGACAGGAAAAAAGGGATGAGTACAGATCACAGACTACTTAGAAGACATACGGTGGTGTGGAATCTCCCTCGTGTCCACAAGATTGGAGCCACATTCCGATGGGGGCATCTAAAAGCAAAGTCCATTAGCAGGAACCCTTTCTTTAAAATATTCCTGCCCTTTGAAATGTTTGTTTTGGCCCTTTTAACTGAACTTTTAGTTTTAGTCTATTTTAGGGTCCTGCGCGTTCCTCTTTTTTTCAAATGTAAGTGTATTTGCGTTCTCAGTTCGATCGCCCAGATGTCACCGAATCCACTTTAGCTGCTAACACATGGCAATATGAAAATGGTTCCATTTTCGTCTTAGATGCACTTAGCTTTACCAAGTTTAAAACTTCAGTCTACTAAACAGGCTTTTTGCTTAGAAATGGGAGACATAAAAATTGCACTAGTTCAAACGGGATTACAGACCTTTTCATGTGAAGTGCTAGTCCTTTCAAGTCCGATCACAAGTGGCCATTAGGTCTTCTTGCATAGCTTCCTTCTCAAGCACTTCATTGATTTAGCTCAAGGGCCTCTCTTAACCAGTCCAGTTACCTATTAATAATCCCCGTTGCAAAGGAAGAATGACCTGAGCACTTCTGTTGAGTCTCAATGCATTGTAAAGTCCTTATATGACACAGAAAATAAAATTCTATACCATGAGGGTACTGCCAATCATCTGCCCTTGAGATAATAAATACAGTTTACTGAAAAAGAGATGCCTTGATAGACCAACTACAGTTCTTCAAAGATCTGAAGTAGGGGTGGGCGATATGGGAAAAATATCATATCACAATTATTTCTGGGGAAATCACGATTCACGCTTTTTATTCCGATTCTTTTTCAAGTTTTTTTTTTTTTAAGACTATTTTGCAAATTACAGAGGGGATATGGCAAAAATATCATATTACATTTATTTTTATTTTTTTGTCATCATGATTCTTTGTTATAGATTTTACTATTTTGCAAGCTGTCTGAGCAGTTGTTACATGTATAATGTTCGTGTTGTCATTTCCCATGTGCTTTGTGTTTTTCCCCCTGTGACCTAGTTTTGTTTAATTAAGTATTCCATTCAGGTGTGTCCAGCTCGTTTACGTTGATTGTCTTCCCTTCTTAAGTTGATCCCTGTGTGCCAGTATTTATCTGTTATTGTCTAGATGTAAGGTGTGTTAAACTGTTTCTTTGATCAGTGTTAAAATTAAAAGAGTGAACTTGCCCTGATGTCTCCATTCGTGTTTGGATTGTACACGCACCTGTGACAGCAGTTTTTTTTTTTTTTTTTTTATAACAAAGCCTTTCAAGGTAAGAAAGTATAAATAAAAAGGGCAGATATTTAGGCCAAAATGAGCAAATATAAAAACCACTGTCATTTTATCTTTGTTATTTGAATAGATACACACAAATAAACCTAACATGATTAAAACAAACTGTGCTTTTCTACTCCTTTTCAGGAAGAGTAGGTGTATTTTAGCTGTATTGAATTAACAAACATGAAAGATGAAACACTATATACTTCTACACTACATCCATCATTTACTCACTCTCTAGTCATTTTTATCGAAGTAACTTTCTTTTTCTGTTGAACATCGTATCTTGTGTTTGGCACAAATTATGCCTTTAATGACAAGTGGCGGCATGTTTAGTGAGTGTAATTCTACCACTGAGTTAACACTGATGTGAATGTATGTCGCGTTGAGGAGATGATAAAATAGCACGATACTCCTTAAAAAACAGATTGTGAAGAATCAAAAATCGCCATATCGCCCACCCTTAATCTGAAGCGAGATTGAGTTCTTGATACAATCTGATCTATGTTTGTAACAAACCAATAACTAACCGATTTTCTTCACTTTGCAACTGCAGGATGCATATAAAATGGCAATAGAATGGTTAATAATGAAGCAGAATGAACCAGTAAAAGCTTCTTGGTCACACTACATCTTGTAGTCAATGTGATGTCGTTTTCTGGCACAATGCACTTTGTTGCACACTTGTGCTCTGGAGAATTGCTCTCAGAAAAGCATTTTTATAGATTTTTTTTTTTTTTTTTTACAAATGTTAGAGTCATGTAAATACGTTATGATGTGAAGAGTGGATGCAGCTATTTGTATTTTGAATTAACTATTAACCTTTTTTTACCATTTATAAAATACATAAAGTAAATTTATATTGATAATCTGGTTTAGATACCTAAAACGTTTATTCTATTTTCTTTTTGATTATGGTAATGAGGTCTATTTCTAATTTCAACTGCTCACAATTTCGGGCAGTTTGAGTTTCTTACAATTAAATTTACTATTCATTGTGAGCATCAGCGATCTAATCCCTGATGCTCTCCACGCTCACCTTCATTCACCTTTATTCCAAATATTAAGGGCCCTCTAAATCATCCACTTCTGCTTTGGTCTGGAGGAGAGGTGTCCCTTCTCATGTTCTCCACACCTCTCATTCTCAGAGGCTCTAAGACGCTCTCAGACATGGGGCCAACAGCTCCTCCTACATCACTTCAAATGAGACCACCATTCTTTGTCTTAAGGGCTTTTGAGAAAGAAGTAGCACATTTTTGCTCTGTGTTTAATGAGTGACGGCTAAAATGCATCGTTTCAAGGATTGAGTCACATGGGTTGAGAGACTACCCTCGAAATTATCCACATTTTATTTTTTTATCTTTGTATGTCAAATTGAACAAGATATCAGTTTTTAAAAAGATGCTTTCATTTGACCGCGGTGACATGGAGGAAGCCTAATAAAGTAGTCTGCTTCATATGCGTATCACATTCCATCGGGAAAGGCCATAAGTGGAAAATACATTGAAATTGGCTGCCATAAAGCACGGCTGTCCCACTTTCTTGGGCACATTGTGTTAGGCTCCACATTTGAATTTTCAACTCTCGAAAGACACACACCTCATTAGGCATGCTGTGATGCCAAGAAAAGGAATGAATGGAATAAGTCCGCTAATACATGAAAACTCCCCTGATAAAACATCGCCATTAGATAGCTTACAAAAATACTTTATTTTAGGGACTTGGATGATTATTTAAGCGAGAAACCAGAAGCGCATTCTCACTGTTGATTTACTGATGGAAAGGAACAAAAGAGCTCTGCCATTTTATTTTGATCATTTTGCCCTGAAGAAACATGTACATCTATCTAAACAAGCTGGACAGACTGACAGCTGCTTCTATGCGCTGGCTATATAGAAAGAAAAATCAAATCTGCTGTTTCAGAGTGGTTCTATATCATAAATACAGGGTAAATGATAAAATTCCAGCTGTTTTTGGTGAGCTGATGTACTGTTAAAAGACAGCGAAAGCCCTAAAGGGAAATCAGGCTAAAATCAAGTTTACCTGCCTCCAGTTACAGTATATCAAGTACAATTCATGAAACTGTCGGCAATAAGAAATCAAAAAGACCAGCATGCCAGGTCTGTAGTTGTGGAATACATTGAAACATCATTTCCAATAAAACACATGGGTACAAAAAAATAAAAAATAAAGCATTATATGAGTGGTATGTTCAGTTGTATTTATGTCAGAAATGTCTTCTTGTTTTATGCTTCGTGAAAGGTGCATGAACCGGTCATGTGATCAGCTTAAGACAAAAGGACAATATTTATAATTATTTCATTAGTTATTTCATTAGTTCACCAAAAAATGTATAAAGCAATCAAAAAAAAGACTTTTGTAAATATGTTAAACATGAAAACAAAGATGAACCGAAGACAACAGGAACACAGGAGAAATCCATATACAATCAACGACCGACAGGGTTAAACTCAAAGGACACCGATTATATACAAATGGAAACAAGGATAGAAACTCAAAACACCTGTGTCAAACGGCTGGGATGAAATCAAACACTAATGATCACAAAGACAGGAAACTCCAAAAAAGGTCATAGGGAGAAAGGGTGGGTGCCCTGGAGGCTTGAAGGGGCAGAGTCACAGGAAGCCTCCATGGCAGAACATAGCTTGATGGAGGTCACAGCAGATCTGGACCACTGTGGATCAGGCCCCTTGGGCGGCCATGGTTCAATCCTCATCCCATCATAACCCTGGCACAAACAAGGCACCGTTCCCCCAACTGCTCCATGGGTGCCGCAGCAATGGCTGCCCAATGCTCCGGGTGTGTGTTCACGGTGTGTGTGTGGTTGTTCACTTCTCACTTTGGGATAAATGAGTTAAATGCAGGGCACAAACTCCTTGTATGGGAAACCATACCTGGCCACATGCCGCGTCCTTTCCTTTCCTTCCTTTCCTGTACAGTAGGGAAGTGTCTGGATGCAGCCAAAACTCCAGTTTTAATATTTCAGATCTTTTGTGTGTGTGTGTGTGTCAGAGCAGCTAGTGAATCATCATATAATGAACAGTGACTTAAGATTTACTGAAATGGACGCTGACCCTTTCAACAAATCTTCACATGGTGAGGAGTTACCTCATCTGATACACCAAATCAGTTCAGCAACCAAATTAACACAAACGTACTGAACTGCAATTTTCATATCAATATAGCTACCACGAAGAAAGCAAAATACAGAGTATCCCCTCTTCATTGGTATAAACTTCAAAGTCAACTCAGGGTCACTGGAAATATGTGCCTCTACATACATATCTGTCTCTACATACATATCTGTAACCCTGTAATTATGTACCTTACTAGAAATTTAGCAGTAGTTTTAAAGTGAAATGTCCAAACAGTGGCGCTAAAACACTCATTTAATGTGACTATGGCACGTTTTTATTATGCTGGTACAGGTACATATTTTTAATATGCTGCTGGAGGTACGTCTTGCGGCCATTCAGAATTCAAATATCCAGTGAGTGTCGCTAAAGATCAATGCTCCATCATGTTGGGAATATCCCTTACACCAAACCTAAACCTAGTCGATAGTGTTAACAAATGCAAAAATAATGTAAAAATGTATTCGCTAATAGGGGCCATGCTATTTTAACTTCCTTATGTGGATTTGAGCTGTTTTGTTGAATCGTAGTATTCGAACCTGAACGAATCGGAGTGCAAAGCCGTATCACATGAGCTACTGAGTAAACCTACTGAATTAGACAACTCATACACATGAAACCGTATATGTGACGACAGTGATCACAAGTATCGGTTTTCTAATCGTGCAGGATTTTAAAGTTGTTTTTAAAGTCACAAAAATGAGCCTTTTAATCAAAAATATACCTGTAAATCGTACTTTTATGTAAAATGGAATAAAGGTTGAGTTTTACTGCCGCTAGTGTTCATTTTAGGTGGAACCTGCAGTGATTTGTATGTATAGGTACGTTTTGGCGGTTAGATAACTACAGTTTTACAATTGCAATGCTTAAACTATGGGTATAGTATCAAAACCAAGACTTAATTTATGTAAGGGCACTGCTCAATGCCAAAATTGATTTTTTTTAAGTTATATATTCTAATTGTTTGTAATGTAAAAACAAACACAAAATGTATGCCACAGTAATATATCGGTATTAATATTAGTAAACAGATACGGATATTTAACCTGGATTATTTGAAAGACATTGATTTGTTAACTACTAACCTTTCATCATCACACACCTACAACTCACCCCCTTCCATATAAACGTACACAGCATTGCCAGAGTTTTATTTACATCCTCGGTGCCATCATTGAATTCAATTTGAGGTTGGATACCAGTAACAGATAGCTTAATAAACCCGCTCCACTCCCAGTGCATCGCTGCAATGGGCCCGTACGAGCAGAAGAGGGGAATGAGGAAAAAAAATCTCCCTCTCTCTCTATTACCCCGGAGGACCACTTAAAACATCTCCTATAGTAGAGGAAATAAATGAGGGCACCAATCTCTCATCTCCACAAAAGCTCAATGCACAGGCAAGGGCTAGGGAGCCTGGGGTAACAGGGGGGTTGCAGCGAGGTGGAGGCTCAAAGAGAGCAGAGGAGCACCTATCAATCTACTCTGACAACCTGTCCTGTTTTCTTCCTTTATGCCAAGCCAGAGAGCATCCCTCATCCGTGTCCACTCCACCCCGGCTCCTATACTTCCCTCCTCTATGCCGTTCAATCTCTTTCTCTCACCCAGAAGGGATTCTGTCATCTACTATCGGCTCTGTCGTTAACAAGAAGGGAACACATCAAAGTGAGACTGAAACCTCAGGAGGGGAGAGATCAAAGTTTGGCTCTAATCTCATCAGGAATGAGGCAGATTGATGAAGATTTGAGGAAGGGTGGTGGTCTGCTCAAAGACAGGAGCACGGTGGGAGGAGGCCGAGGTGGGGAACCTGAGATCTGTCTTTCAATCAGCCAGATGCTTTATATGGACACCGAATACTGTCAGGAAACGAGACTGTGTCCTGAAGTTTTCCTGCTCTTTGATTATTTTATTACCATTTCAAAAGAATGTATGAATGACTGCAGGTGAACGGAGAAGCAAAAAGTCAAATTAACCCGCTTCACCTTTTATATCTTAATCTTTATACTCCTCCAGAAGCCTCAATCTAGTTTTCCATCTTCTGTGCCAAACAGTTTTGTGACATTTGCGAGGGTTAGCGCAGCTCAGTTGTGACTACGTCGCTCTGTGAAAGCATATGTGTGCCTCTTTTGCTGAAATCAATTCAATGATATCTCTATATGATTGTAGCACACTCTGCTGGCTACTGCTGCTACAGTACGTGTTGACACACACAAGCAAGTGTGAGATTAAGCCTATATATCAGCCAATTAAAAAAACTAAGAATAAACACAAATTCAGAATATGCAGATCCTGGTCTGTATGTTTTATCATGTGGCTAACCGTGATGGCATGTGACATTTAACGAGTCATAACTAAGCCCATCCGCCTTCTCTCAAGCTGTTTAAAGTCAACTTACTGTAGAGGCGCTGAACTGTAAAGAAGGGGTTAACTTAATGTCAGGGGTAAAGGGTTTGTGCCAACAGGCGAATTAAAAAGCTTCTTGTTGTCCTAGCAACAGATGCAAAACCCTTAAAATGCAGAACATGACTGACAAATCTTTTGAGTGTACTCATAAAAATTCAGGAATATCAAACATACCTTTCTCAATGAACGCTGAAGTGGTTCCCGTACATCTTGTGCAAAGAAATCTAGAAAGGAATGATTATATTGTGATTTGTGGCATTGAAATCTATTGTGCAAAATAGATTGCTTTTCTTCGTTGAGATTTATTCCTAATATGGATGTATATTTCCATGAACGTATTTTGTTCTGCAGTTCTATTGGTAGAGATGTACTAGTTGGTAAATACTGGTGAAATGTACTTCCTGAATATACTGTACTGTAGGTCACTCTGGATAAAAGAGTTTCATACATGATTTAAAATGTTTGTACATGCTTTCAGTTCCTTAGAATGGTGCTTGATGGAAAAATACAATTACAGCAATTATTGCTAACATTCACATAACCAAAGAAACATTTAAAACATTTTAAAAACGTGTCATTCTGAATGTTAACTTTTAGAAAGTCACAATTGTATGACTTGCTGAGAATGTCAAGACGACATGCATAGAAATTGTTTTCTGGAATGCAATTTAGGGATTAACCATTTCTAGCTGATAAGCAAAAAATAGCCAATGTTAAAATTCTAGGTTTGGGGGGAGGGGATGGGGTGCCCATGCTATAACAGCCAATCACAAAATTGTTTTGATATTCAAATTAGCTTTTTATATATGTCTTTTTCGCCTTATTTCTGCAACGCATGTATCCACTCTCGCCCACACCCACAAACCTGCTAATAATGTATATCATTTTCGCGCACCAGGGAGCCGCTACCAATACGTGTGGAATTTAAGGATGTACTCACACTAGGCAGATTGAACCGTGCCTGAGTGCATTTGACCACCAAAGCCCGGTTTGTTTGACTAGTGTGAGTGCTCCACAGATTAGTCTCAGTGGTGTAGTGCAGGGTATACGCAGGTGTTTACGGCGTATAACCGCTTCTTTATCGGTCGGCTTTGCATACCCTACTAAATCCCCTTCCGATGCGCATTCTGTAGTGTCCTGCATTAGCCATATCATGAGAGTTAACCACGAGAGTAGCTGATCAAATCGCATGTGAATGAATGCAAATATTGCATAAACACCCAGTTAAGAATTGGTGTGGTCAGAACGCCCTGGCTTCCCTTTAAAAACGGTTGATGATTGCACCCCCGCCCGCCTTGTTCTGAGACTGACATATTCTGCTCAACTACAACTTTGAATGAAGACGTCAGCACTCTTTGTGTGAGCACTCTTTCATAATGTGCACGGACACTACGCATTTACGGCACATTACGCGTGAGAATATGTTATAGGAGGCGCGCAAGTGGTAAAATAAAAATAGCAAACAATAATCAGTACAATATAAAATGACTTTATTTTATAGTATATTCACTATACCCAGGGTCGCTGCTGGCCAAATTGGTGCCCTAAGCAGAATAGTATTGTTGCGGCCCCTCCCTCAAAAAAAACAAAAAAAAACACCTACTAGCCTATAAGGGGTCAAAATAGAACTTTCAGAAAATATAAAAGTAAATTAATTAATTAATATATTACAATAATAAGGACGGCTGAGAACGCGAGGAGAGCAAGTTTGCAAATGTGAAACTTTGTATTTTATACAAAAGTTAATATTAAGTGACTTACATTTTAGGAACACTGTTGTTGTTTGCTCTGTTTCATCAACAAAATTAAAAAACAAACTAGTCTCACACACAGAGCTGTTTTGTTTATGAATGACCCTTTGCTTTTGAACAAATCTAGTGAGTCAACGATTCAATGACCCGTTCAAAAAGAGAGCCAATTGCTTCATTACTAAACGAATCAACCATTTAAATGAATCAATTTAATGGCTGATTCAGTGACAAAGACAGTGACTTACTGCCATCTACTGGCGGGTTAAGTTATATTCTGTAAATATAAATAAACAAACACACAAATGTCAAAGGGAAGGGTAATTTCTGTCACTGATCAGAAAGAGTCTTTTTATTATTGTTATTATTTTTATTTTTTAAGTAGGACCACTATAGTGCTCCTGGGTCCTTAAGAATGTAATATTAAAAACCAACTACTAGTGTAAACTAGTATATAATCTACAAATCTTGCAATACTACACCTGTAAAAGAAGTGTTTTTAGCTAAGCAGGCAAATTCACAAATACAACAGATCTTTAATTTGCCCGGAATTGCAGGTGCTTGTCTTCATATACAACAAGGTTTAGAGAAAATATTAAATAAGTTGTAAATAAATGTAACTTTAGATTACATTTACATCATCCGATGTATTTAATTATACCCCCAAACCCCCAACATACAGTCCCCCCAGTGAATTTTGGCCACTTCCACAGCAGAGTTCATTTCTAACCTTTGCAAAGAACTGACAAGTTTTATTTACATTTTTGACAAATCGTTTTAACAGTGTATAATGTAGAGTAAGGAAAATGAATATTTTATATATATTTAACAGCTATTATATTATTAATGCTTTAAAGTTTGATCAATAGATGGTAGCAAACGTCATTTAAATGTAAAAATATCGGACATCATAAAACAATTATATATTAAAAAAAAATCTAACGATTCTCGTATTGGCATTAATAAAATCTGTATTACTGATGCATCTTTAATGTATTTGCAATGTTTTAGGTTCATTTCTTTTTTATATGTGAACAAGCTCCCCGAACAATTACAAAGAGAAACAGATCACAGACACTGCATGTAGCACTCATTTGTCATCTTTTGATTGGTGCACAGCCCTCAATAAAAAGCTGTGACCTCTGGGATTAGATAAAGAGTAGTGAGCATGGGTGGTCACCCGAAGATGACCATGGCAAACACAAACACCCCTTTTTTCTCTCTCTTTGTACATCCTGTAGCTACCTGAACCTGCTGTGGCTCACATCTCCTCCTCCATCACTGTCCTGATGTTGGTCCACCCCCAAAGCCTCATCCATCAGGACCCTCACATATCCTCTATGGGGCTAAATGTGCTCTTGGCATCACACTCGCATGTTTTTATCATCCCCGCAATCTATCATCAGCAGCCCAGTACAGTTCAGATGCCCTCTGTTCTTGTTGGGAGACAGCAAGGCTTGGACAAAAGGAAAGCGGTTTGAGTCACCTGGATTCATGAATCCATTACGAGTTGGTGAAACAAGATAAAGCGCGTCCTCACGGATAGCCTTGAGTGACAAAACTGCATATTTCAATAGGAGAACCCCCATCAAATAAACATCTCGTATAGCCATTTAGTGTGAAATGCCCACTCAGTGACAGAGCTTCACCGACAACACAAACGGCTGAAGTCTACAGCAGAGTTCATTTCTAAATTGAGCGGTTTTGCAAAGAAAAAAATATAACTGCGCTGCTGCAGATTGCCACGGGTGATCCACGCAAAGGCTAAACAGCTGTTTAAAGGCCACGGCCCCTAAAATCTTACCCAAGGCATTGCAGAACAATATTGCAAATATCACCATTGCCATATGGGGCATCATTCTTCCGCAAGTGTGGGCTTACAAAATCCTTATTATTACCTCTGACATTACCATTCATCCAAAAGCGTGTCCTCTTCTCGATTTTTCCAGCATCACGAATCCACCAGTTTCTAATAACCCCATTTATAAAAGTACGTCATTTCCATCATTTGTTTTAATGGCATTTTGACTTATGTAGGTCAGAGGCTTGGTGCGAGTCAGTCAAATTTGAAGCACAGAGTTTATGTAATCAGAAATTAGTCTTGCACATTAAAAGGACAAATGAAGCGAAAGGAATTCATTTACCAAAGGGTGGTATTTGGATGGGAGATGAAAGCGGCAAGGGCTTCTATGGGGCACGGCTCACACAGCCTTTTTGACTCGGGATCTTGTTCCGACAGTTTGCTGCATTAGGAGACTGAGGGGATCCGAGTTAAAATACTTTCAGTTTGGCTGTTCAAGTACTCGAGTGGTTAATTGAACTGACCTTGCAGCTTTATTTTTGTAATGTTTTAGAAAGTACCGGGATCACAATTAGGCCTTAGCTTTAATACACTGTGCAAAAATATTCTGTGGATGATTTCAGTGGCTCCTCCAAATGTTGCTGAGGATTTTCATGAGTGTAGGAGGGCATCTGGTTTGGTCACCCATTTTGATTGGGAAGTATAAAAGTTTCATTAAGGTAAATAATGTCAAGGATGTATGGAAGCTCGTTTCTGCCATGGTTATTGCGTTTACCACACAATTCTTAGTATGATACAAACTCGCAATTCTGACTTATTTTCTTGCAATTTGGAGATATTTGGAGATAATTCCGAGTTATAAAGCTGCAATTATGGAAAAAAAAGTCAGAATTGCGACTTTATATCTCAGAATTCTGACTTTATATCTCCCAAGTCAGAATAGCGAGAGCTCACAATTACAGAATTGTAAGATATATACTCAAAATTGAGAGTTATAAAGTTTAATTTTGAGTGGAAAAAAGATTGATATGTTCTCACAATTGCGACTTTATATCTCGCAATTCTGACTTTTTATCTCGCAATTCTGACTTTATATCTCCCAATTGCGAGAAAATAAGTCAGAATTGCGAGTTAGTATCATGCAATTCTGGGAAAAAATGTCAGAATTGTGAGAGATTAAGTCGCATTAACCTTTTTTATATTTTATTCGGATGCGGAAAAACGCTTCCATAAAGATGAACTCTTTATTTATTTATTTTAATATACTTCTGTAAATTTTTTTGAAAATTGTCTTTTTTATTTTTTTCGTCCATACAATGATAGTCAACAAAACGATGTTTTGGACCTCATGTTGTTGCATAGACAAAGCAGCAGTTCAAAAGCATTCTTCAAAATATCTTCTTTAGATAAACATTAATATAAATACATAAAAGGGACCAATGCACAAAGCAGAGAAAATATCTGAATCAATGTCATTTTTCATTTTATGCAAATAAAATGTGCCTGTGATGCATAGATTTACAGCCCATGCAATTGTTTGTCAGCAGACTGCACATCTATCTTTCATAGGCTAGTTTGATTCCCATAATTTAAATATGGCATCTATGCCATGACTATGGTCTATAGATAGAAGTCTAGAGAGATGTAGATGAGAAATGTTACAGGTGTGCTATAAGGATGATGAAGGAGGTTGTTTTAAGTAGACCTTTTCACCCTGCAGCTGAGCAGCTCTGAGAGTAGATTTTGCAGATTGAGAATTGCATTATGTATTACAAATAGCATATATTTTTGCCCAAAAGTTTACTTAATTTACATCCAGTGGTTTATCTTTCAAAGCAAATGTGTGAGAAAGGGTTTTATTGACTGTGTTTCTAAATAAACCCTGTGTGACACAGGTGACTGTGCATTTAGAATAAGCTTAATAAGCCTCAAGAGACTGGGAGAAAGCAACCTTTTGATCTAATACAGCCATGAGTCTTTTTAAGAAAGCTTTTTAAGAAAGTTTTTCACACCTGGATTTGGGGATCATCTGCCATTCCTCCTTGCATATCCTCTCCAGTTCTGTCAGGTTGGGTGGTAAACGTTGGTGGACAGCCATTTTTAAGTCTCTCCGGAGATGCTCAATTGGGTTTAAGTCAGGGCTCTGGCTGGGCCATTCAAGAACAGTCATGGAGTTGTTGTGAAGCCAATCCTTCGTTATTTTAGCTGTGTGCTTAGGTTCATTCTCTTGTTGGAAGGTAAACCTTCGGCCCAGTCTGAGGTCCTGAGCACTCTGAAGAAGGTTTTGGTCCAGGATATCACTGTACTTGGCCGCATTCATCTTTCCCTCGATTGCAACCACCCTAAAAAAACACCCCCACAGCATGATGCTGCCACCACCGTGCTTCACTGTTGGTACTGTATTCGAGAGGTGATTGGCAGTGCCTGGTTTTCTCCACACATATCACTTAGAATTAAGGCCAGAAAAGTTCTATCTTGGTCTCATCAGACCAGAGAATCTTATTTCTCTGAGGAGAGACTTCAGTTGGGCCACTCTGCCACAAAGCCCCGGCTCTTCTCCCCTGATAGCTCAGTTTGGCCGGACGGCCAGCTCTAGGAAGGGTTCTGGTCATCCCAAACGTCTTCCATTGAAGAATTATGGAGGCCACTGTACTCTTAGGAACCTTAATTGCTCTGACATGCATTGTGACCTGTAAGATCTTATATAGACAGGTGTGTGGCTTTGCTAATCAAGTCCAATCAGTATAATCAAACACAGCTGGACTCACATGAAGGTGTAGAACCATCTCAAGGGTGATCAGAAGAAATGGACAGAACCTCAGTTAAATATATAAGTGTCACAGCAAATGGTCTGAATACTTAGGACCATGTGATATTTCAGCTTTTCATTTTTTAATAAATATTTTAATAAATATATCAGAATTGATATATCTGTGGACTGCTGCCAAAAGTTAAAGGTGCCATAGAATGCTTTGAGAGAATATTTTAAATTGTTCTCTGATATATACATAGAAGGTATTTAGCTTAGGTAAGGGGAAAAAATGCCCAGAAACGGTTTTACAGGTCCATTTACAACCCTATAATTTGACCCTAGAATGAAACAGTCTGTTTTTGCCTTATTTGGAAGGTTCATGAATATTAATGAGGAGGTCTGCTCT
>JAUCMU010000042.1:10221240-10234729 GCA_032275025.1 Enteromius treurensis | reverse complement strand
GAGTCCGAGTCGAGTCTGAAGTCTTTCGAGGACGAGTCCAAGTCAAGTCTAAAGTCACTGTGTGTGCGACTCGAGTCCGAGTCTCAAACTCGAGTCCCCATCTCTGGTTTGTATTGTAAATATATGTACCGTCTACCGTGTGCCTTTATTTTGAAACAGACGTCACGTCCGGATTTTTTTTTTTCGTCACTCAAAAACATCGCGCGTTTTGAAGCAGCAGCACTGGAGATGATGGGAAGCAGCTTTCTGAGCGCAGACAGAGCTCGCAGTCCTCCTGTGAAAGTGTTATCCAGCCAGCTGCGTGAGGCCCGGGAGTGCCAGACTGCGAGCGGGAGAGCAGAGTATGTGATCAGGCGCCTGGGCCCCGGTGAACAGCGCTGCTTAGCGGTGTCTGTGGTCTGGATGCAGGGCACTGTGCTGGAGGTGCAGTCTGATCACAACACCGTACTCGTTCTGGACGAGACCGGAAACTTTGCCGTCAGCGGCGTTAACAGTGTGCCTAAAGGAAAACCCTGCCTGAGTCCTGGTACAGTAGACTTCTTTAAGACAGCTTATATGTGACCCTGGAGCACAAAAGCAGTCATAAGTAGGATATATTTGTACAAATAGCCAAAAATACATTGTATGGGTAAAAAAAAAAATTCCATTTATGCCAAAAAATTATTAGGATAGTAAAGATGTTTTGTATATTTTCTACCATAAATATATCAAAAATTATTTTGGGTTAGGAATGTGCATTGCTAAGAACTTCATTTGAGCAACCTTGAAGGCTGTTTTCTAAATTTTAATTTATTTTAATTTTTTTATTTTTGCACCCTCAGATTCTAGATTTTCAAAACGTTTCAGCAAATAATCTAATCTTGACAAACCATGCATCAATGGAAAGCTGTTTTTATTCAGCTTTCAGATCTCAATTTCTAAAAAAGAAACTAGTTAGGTTTCCTGAGTACTACCTTTTTCCTATTGTTCAAGCACATACTTTAACTGGGTCCTTTTTGACAAAGAGGAAAATATATATGAACTGAAGTGACCGAAATATGACCTTAATATTTTTTATTTATTTAAATAACACTTTACCCTTTAAGACTTGCCCTCTATTTGTTTTATAACTGCTTGTTTTCTTCTTTTTTTTAAATGCCTCCAACACTAGTTTAATCTATTTTTCTATTATATCTATTTGTTTTTTTAATTTTTTAGATAATTAAATATTTTTAAAATTCCTTGCTACTTGTACTGAATTAGCCTAACTTAGACATAGCCAAACATTGTCCTCCTCTGTTAGTCCCTTTGGATAAATGACTGAATGTAATTGTATTAATGAGGTCACGTGATAGAGGCATTTTTCCATTTTTAACTCTTGATTTTACATTTGCTTGGAGTTGTTGGATTTACATTTTAATATTTTGTCCACAGGTAAATATGTCATGGTTATGGGAGTCATCCAGTCGCACAGTCCAGAGCCAGTGCTGCGTGCTGTGAAGATGGCAGATCTCTCTGAAAATGCTTTGATTCACAGGAAAAACTGGATCTATGAAGTAGAAGATCTCCAGCAGATCCTGCCCTAAATACTTAGTCTGCTTCATGAGACCGATGAACCCCTTTTCCTCTTGGTGCAGCGCTTATAATATTTGTCAATCAGGAAGAGGGTACAAACATATATAGAGACAGCAGGGCTCTTAAGTGCGAAAGGATATACATATTTATTTCTATAATATTTTTCTATATCAGTTGGATTACAGAAAGAGAGTAACTACACTGTATTTATGCAGCCTCAGATGTGACAAAGATTCATTTACAGTTGGGATATTAAATACTATTATAAAAAAAAAAAGATTACATTTCAGTTTTTAGTTAAATCACAGTTTAAAATATATGGTGTGTGTGTATATATATTATGTGTGTGTGCATTTGTATGATTACATGTTAGTGTGTGGTGGCGGAGATGTTGCATTAACTGTGGCTAAAGAATTAATTCACTGTAACTTTTTCCAATTATAAATACAGAGTGGTATGTTCTGCAGCTGATTCAGATTCTCTTGTGGACTCCTAAAACGCTGCTGCAGTTGGGACAGTGGTGTATCACGTCCTTCAGGCTGTCCACACAGAAGGGAATCAGGCAGCAGCCGTAGATACAACTAGAACATGAGAGATGTGAACAGAACGATCAGGGCTTTGTGCGAAAGAAGAAACTATAGGAGGGTGTTATGCAATGGTTCACCTTACCCAAAAATGGCCAGGCCTGCACAGGAGAGCCAAGCCAATGCCCCTGATGTATGCTCCAGCTGAGTTATCACGTTCTGTGAGCAAACCGGGCAGTGCGCCTGCACCGGGACACTTCCGAACACCAGACCAGGCTGAACGTACACGGTCTGCACAGACACTGAGGGACAAAAACAAGCACGCTTAAAAAATACTGTGCTGCATAGGTTTCTTATGTTCCAATATCAGGGTCTTCACAAAAAAGGATGTGCTGGAATCAATGTGTATGGATCTTAGTCGATGGAAATACTTTGTTTCAAAATTTAGGGAATCATTTTTATCTAATATAACTCTTTGTTAAACTGTGTGATGTAAGATCTATCAGACAAAGTATACATTTATTTTAAATATAATTTCTTATATAAAAGAAAAAAATAATGTTAACAACAAGGTTTATTAGTTAACTACATTAGTTAACCTATACTAAGAATGTACAGTACTTCTACGTAATTTATTACAGCTGGTTAACTGTGAACTAACAATGAATAACTGCATTTTCATTAACATTAACAAAGATTAATCAATCCATTGATAAAAGGTTGTTCATGTTCATACATTAATGTTTACAAATGATACCATTTGGTAAAGTGTTTTTTTAAAAGAATAGTTGTTTTAATGATGAATTATTTATTTTTTAATAAGCAATATAAACATTAAAAGTAAAATAATTAGAAAAAATACTCTGAACTAAATGTCTAAATTGTTAATTATAGAAATGTAATATTTAAATGCTTTTAAAAATAATTTTATTACATATTTCTTCTAAAGGTATGTGTGTGTATATATATATATTTTTTATTTTTTTTTTAAAGTTTAAATAAATTACACATAAAACAAATATGTGTATATATACATAAATAAATATTTGGACAGAGACGACTTAATTTTGGTTCTGTACATTACCACAATGAATTTTTGTAAGTGAAACAACTCGGCTGCAGTTAACGTGCAGACTTTCAGCTTTTTGAACAAAGAAATGCGAAGAACCAAAGCATTTTGTAATGCTGGGTTTCCTCCTTTTTAATGCCTTAACTGCAGCGGCTTTCAGTTCCACTTCTTTGCTTTAATAAACTCCTGGGTTGCTTTGGCTGTATGTTTTGGGTCATTGTCCATCTGTATTATGAAACACTGCCCAATCAATTTGACTGCAAAACAGCAGACAGTATGTCTCTGAGCACCTCAGTATTCATCCGGCTGCTATTGTCCTGTGTCACGTCATCAATTAACTCAGTGCCACTGGCAGCCATCGCACTGCCTCCGTGGTGTTTTACAGATGATGCAGTATGCTTTGGATCACGAGCTGTTCCACGCCTTCTCCATACTTTTTTCCTGCCACCATTCTGGTAGAGGTTGATCTGGGTTTCATCTGCCCAAAGATTGTTTTTCCAGAACTGTGCTGGCTTTTTTAGCAAAGTCCATTCTAGCCTTTCTATTCTTGAAGCTTACAAGTGGCTTGCACCCTCTGTATTTACGCTCATGCAGTCTTCTCTGTATGGTAGACTTGGACATGGATGTGCCTATCTCTTACAGAGTGTTGTTCACTTGGTTGGCTGCTGTGAAGGGGTTTCTCTTCACCACAGAAAAGATTCTGCGATCATCCACCACTGCTGTCTTCTGTGGACGTCCAGGTCTTTTTGCGTTGCTGAGTTCACCAGTGTTTTCTTTCTTTCTCGGGATGTACCACTCCTAATATAGCAATTTCTCTGATGTTTTTTTTCTGTTTTCGCAGCCTTAGGATGGCTTGTTTCACCTGAACGGAGAGCTTCTTTGACCACATAGTGTCTGTTCACAGCAAAAACCTTCCACATGAAAGCACAATTCCTCAAATGAACTCCAGGCCTTTTATATTCTTCATTAATAATGACATGACAAAGGAATTGCCCATGCAATAGCCTTTGAGTCACTTGTCCAATTACTTTTCAACCTTATATGTTTGAGCCTGTATCAGACGAAGATGCCTGTAGCTCCCCCCAGTAATTTCAGGAGCACACGGTTTCTCTGATGACTGATGATTTATTGACTGGTTCACCATAACCAACTAACTCAAGATGCCGAGTGTGAATACACACAAAAGTAAACACAAATAATATAAAGAACATAATAAATACAAAAAACAGCTTTGTAAATCCTTTAGACAGAATTGTTAACCTTAACAATTTAACTATAGCTTTATACAGACATCGTTCCTTTCCACACAGCAACGAAATTTACATCAATCACATTTAATACAAAATGAAACTTATATATATATATAAAAAGAAAGAAAGCTTTCCTCCTGTCAGCCGCTCGCTAAACAGAACAGACGCAGAGAGAGGTGTGCGCGTGCTGAGAAAACAAGAGCTCGAGCTCGCGCTGCACTACTAGAGACTTGTTGAGGTTTGTCCAAGAAGTTGCTAGATTTGTCACTAGTCGCTTTTTTTTGGAAAAATGTCGCCAAGGGGGTCTAAAAAGTCGCTAAATATATGTTTTGTTGAGCCGTACTCCATGAGCCAAACAAACTACTGTCTATGAAAACCCATATAATGAAAAGCTGGATATGTGTGATGTGTGACATTCAAACGCATCAGTTTTTAAATATTAATAGTTATAACATGATATTCTTCTTCAAGCAAAAATTACTCTTCATTAATTGAAACTCTCTGAATTTGTGTGAGAAAAAATAAAAGGTGTCCGAGGCTGTTGTTCATTTATTTTCAAAAGAACACTAGGGCAGGTAAAACCCAGAAAGCCATATGGATTTAAAGGGTTGAATACCTGTAACCCCACTGCTTATTATGTACTTTTTAAACATATGATTCATTGAGATTAATTGCCTCAAAAATAAGTTTTTATCTATATAATATATGTGTTTATACTGTGTTTATTTATTATGTATATATTAAAACACACACATACAGTATATATCTTAGTATATTTAAATAAAAAAGTATTTAAATTTTTTTATTTATTTTCTTATGTTTTATGTTATTTATAAATATATTTAATATGTAAACATATATTTTTTTAATCTATATACATGCATGTGTTTGTACTTATAAATACATAATAAATATACACAGTATACACAAATATATTATGTGAGAAAACGTAATTTTTTTTATGTTTTTAATCGCGATTATTCATTTGACATTTGAGTATTTTATTTTCCAGATGGATACCCTTGTTCGTCATGGGTCCATCTGCGCTATCTATTTGGCATATAAACTGTACTTGTGCCCATGAGTGCAAGCATAAGTGATGCTTTAATACATCCCTTCACCTTCTCCTCAGAATGTTTCTACCTCATTGGTGCTTATCGGCCCTGACTTTGTGACAGCGAATATAAAAGAGAACATTTACGAGAACAGCACATTAAAAACCTTCTCGCTATTCACTTCTTGTCTTTCAAACTAATTTCCTTTTTTTTTTTCATTTCTGAAACCTCACAACCTGGATGGTGCACTTCTTAAGATCACAGAAGTCCCTTTGGCTATTGCATGAGATCCAGGGTTTCTCACCAGGGGTCCCTGAGGGGACTCTAGAGGGGCCTCTGAGTAGATATCATATATAAAACATGTTGAATTTTCATTACATTTTTAAAACTAATGATCTAATAAGAATTATAGAATACAGTAATAGTTGATATTCTGAGTGAAAGTTAGCTATTATAGTCAGCTGGGTAATGGAGCCTTTAGGTTTATAAAGGTTGATAACTTCTCCATTAGTCAGATGAATAGCACACAGATTGACAGCCTTTCTTAAAAAAAAGATATAATATCATAACAATATTCAATACTAGGGTGGTAATCCTGTATTCTGGTCTTTTTAATAGGAAGAGCTTAGAAAGGCATAGAAAGCCCCACCATCTGCTCCGCAATGGCTGGTGGCTCCGCTAGACTATAATCCACAGATCAGCGGCACACAGAAATTAGGGACATAAAGCACAGCAGAACGGACTTCTCTCTCACTGCGTTTGATGGAAATGAAGCTGAGAGCTTATCAGCCCGAGAGGCGTCTTAGGTGAAGATAGCACTGAAACAAAGCAGAGCGAAGTTCTCCAAGGAGTTCAGCGGTTCACTTTCACAGTCTGTGAGAGTGGAATCTTTTTAATTGGAGATAGGGAGATGGTGACCCCCCACCACGAAATCCATCGAGCCTTGACAAGATGATGAATAGAGTTCTGTGCATTCACACTGGTGGGCTTTGAAACTCGGACGAAGTCTGGGAAGGTATTGATGATGTCACGCCTTGAGTCTTCGAGAAGGCTTGACGGATCTTCTTTGTGTGCTCAAAGCCGCGGTGGATGATCAGTTCTCCCGAGTCCCATAATGGCAGTGATTTTCCAATCTCTGCACAGTAATTTGGATTGTACGGGAGTTGTAATGTCATAATGATCACCACGGGAAAGCGAGCTGAGGGGGGAGGGAGAATCAACATAATCACTTTCGGTGCTTCTGTACTTCACCCAAACCGTTTGAAAACCAGGTGTTGTTTTGAAGAGCGAGTTCCGTTCTGAATCCCATCATCGGCCAGACGGTTTCTTTCAACTCCCAACAGCATTCGTAAAAGCACAGCGAGACGCCGGAGCTCTGTTTAAGTGATCCGAGTGTGACGTTGACAGAGCGTGGTGTCGCTGCGGAGTGGTAATGTGGCCGCTACCTAGCAGCTGAGCGATGGCTGCTCCTGTTGTCAGCACTCCCTGCACCGGCCTGATAGATGCATTCTCGCAGGGCAAGAAGAAAGCCTTATCTGCTCTGATAAAGCTCTGCTTTCTCCAGGGGCTCTTAGTTTAAAGGTCGCATTACGTCGGCACTGGTAAGACTGGGGTCTTTGGAGTGTACGCAACATATCTGTGGTATCTGTATATGAGTCACAAGCGTGGCTGGAGATGGCAAAGGCAACCTTTGTGGTCGGCCCTGAATAGCATTTCAATATCAACCTGTGCCTGCAGGCTGTGCTCAAGCCCTTTGGTGTCAACAGAACATCATATTAGCTTATCAAGCTCAGTTGGGGGTCAGAGATTGAGAGACAGGTTGACACTGTTTGCTACCAAAACTGTTCCTCGCAGACAGGGAGGATGACAAAAGTGTCAGGGAAGAGGGAGGCGGATGGGTAGGAGGTATCAGAACGCCACATCTTCCCCTCGGTCACGGCTGCACGGCCCACAGTAAGCCACCGCTATCGGGAAAGGTATTCCAAGTCGGCCCTCCATAGGATGACTTTTCTGCTTATTATTCATAGAGGCTGAAGGTGGAGAGATAAAGTGTGCATTGCTGCCACTGTGTCCTGTTAGCATGGGTAGCCGCTATGAGGAAAGGCCAACTGTGGAGATGAATATGAAATAGCAGGAAGAAAAAGGTGGACACGCGCTCTCACGCTGGGTACTGCCTTCGCTGCCAAATGCCAACTTATGATACAAAATTTTGGTGGCGGTGGCCTAAAAAACCTGAAGGAAAAGGGTTTTTTTGTTTGTTTGTTTTTTTGAAGCAAGCGCTAACACCCGCTGGCGTGCACGCAAATGATTGATCTTATCATCTGCTTCTTGAACAGATTGGAGTGTCGAGTAAGAGGTGCGATGCCTTTGTAAACTGATGTGACACAAATAAATAAATAAATAAATAAAAATGGAGTTCTGCGGAAAGAATGTTAAAGCAGTGGTTGCGTCTTTTCCCATGTGCATTACGTTCCATCTGGTCCATACAGCCGACAGATGAAAGTGCTCTCGCAGCTCAGCTTGGGCCTCACCAAGCAGATGTTTCACCCTCTGTCTAGCTATAAACACAGTTAGCCAATGCACACAGAAATGCTTTCTGTCTGGCCCACATAAACTTCTAGACTACTGAAGGCCAAGCGTAGCCTAAAGACTCTGCAGGATTGTGTCAGAGCGAGTGATGAGTAATGCTGGGACACCTTAGGGAACTCTCCTGCTCCCCTTCCCCTTTTACAAGGTTATTATGGTTTTGCATTTTCAATTTCGTGTTAATTATTAATACCATTTTCAGATTTCATTTCATTGTTTGTTAATATCTGATTTAGTTTTTTTATTTATTGTAGTATAGTTTTGGTTTGATACTTGTAGTGAGGAATGCAGTAATATTGAAATCCAATTCAAATAAATCAATAGCCTAATCATCTCCATTTCATGGTCAATAACTGACCTTTAAGAAATTTTAAAAAACAAAATAAAATACAAATAAAATAAATAGTTAATGTGGTAATGCCTAAGTTTAAGGATCAATAATCACCAACAACTACTTGCTTATTAGCATGCATATTACTAGCATATTGACTGTTTGTAGTACTTATAAACCAAATATTAATGCCTTACTCTGCACAAGCATATTTTAGATCACTTAAGCCTACCCCATATTTACTCTAGTAGTACGTTATGTAAATTGAATGTAACATTCATTTCATACTTCAAATATTTAGATGTATCACTTGAGATTTTGTGATATAAAAGTTATATTGAACTTTATTTGGAGTACTACTTCTGCACATTTCTTAAAAGTAAATGTTTTAATGTCACTATCAATTCGGGACTGTATGTAGATTTTAAATTGCACCTAATGTACCTGCAATAGTTCCACTTTAGCACAATCAAATAAACATAAGTATACTTTACTTTGGCACTACTTCCGCACAATTAAAGTACAATTGCAGGGTATTTTAATAAGCACATAAATATGTGAATGTATTTGCATACTTAGCATAATATCATTGCCTTTCAAAAACAATTTAGCATTTTTATTTCTTGACATAAACTTTTGTCAATGTCAAGTCAAACCAATGTTCTGATACTTGTGTAAATTTTGGTCATGCCTCAACTTTATATTTTACTATATATTGTACATCCCTTTCTATCTATCTATCTATCTATCTATCTATCTATCTATCTATCTCTGTCTGTCTGTCTGTCTGTCTGTCTAATTAACTATCTAACCATGCACAAAGACTGCACTGATGTAGAGGCAAATTCTGAAACCATAAGAAGAGATTTGGAGTGAGTTGGACCACAGCATGGTCTCTCCTTGTGTGGTTGAACCCCCCTCTGTTTGAAGCTCTGTTGGAGAGCTCATTAAAAAATATGATGGACACTGTCCTCTGCTGGTGAGACAGTGAAAGCCTGGTTTTACAGCAACCATACTTCACTCTGATCTGCAAGTGTGGTACAAATCCAAAAGTATCATCTACTGTATGATCATCATGCATTTCGTCCCTAAAAGCAGTTGGCAAATTAGTGTTAGTAATTATGTTGCCTTGGTCAACATGATGAGTTTAGAAGAGACTACAAGCTTGAGGTAAAATTCAGCCCTCGGATACCCATAGCTCTGAGGCAAACTTAACAACTGTCAAGTTACGAGTCAGTAACTGACAAGTGAAGAGTTTGATATACTCACCACCATCAAAGCTCAACGGATATACACACACTCTAAGATAACAGCTTTATTAAATCCAGAACAGGAGGAGGAGTAAAAAGGGCAACGAAGGAATAGAGATTTAGATGTTTTTGAAATGAAACAACTGTTCCAAGTTCTTTCCCTGTGGCCAAATCCAACGGATCACAACAACAGATGACAACAATAGCTGGCCCCAAAAATCTCTGTGAATCCTACTCTTGCATTCCTAGTATTTCTAAGCTGATTTGCATTAAAAATGAATCCTAATATAGCCCCACATGTTTTTATGCATGCTGTAAGATATCACTGTTTTCCCCAAAGCTAGGCACTGGATTTATGAGAGATTACCATCAATAGACTTGTCAATTATGTTAAAACATTATAGATTTAGGCAATACATTGATCTGTGAGGTGGTCCAAGGTGTTTTTTTGTGGAATAAATGAGAATGAAATATCAGGCGGGTGGCTTCACTCCTCATTTATCTTCTATGTGTCATCCATCTGTTTGAAACAGAGTCATCTAATACCACAAAACAATTTTATGATATCTATGCATTAAAGCATAAATCACAATGACATATCAGCCAATTTTATATTTTTCTATATTCACCCCATTTCAGACAGGTGGCATTATAAAACCAAAACACAACCTATTTTTAACTAAATCTACCCATAAAAACGGTAGTTATTTCAATTTTTTTTTTCCAGCTGAACAGATTATTTAAGCAAGGACAAGTCTCAAACCACCATTTCTTCAAGCAGCTGACTATGGGATTTCCAAATCTCTCAGCAACCAAAATATGAATAGATCCTCTTTTGTAGTGGTATGAGATCTTCGCTTGATAAAGTTGTACAGCTGAATTATTCAAGCTCTCTGGGATGTCTCTACTTCTATCTAAGCAGAAACTAGAGTAAGTACAAGCTAATGTGAAAAAAATGTGGAGAAAGCATTAATCTTGGCATAAGATTTCCTTTTTAACTACTCAGCACAAAATAATACTGTCAAATATGTTTTTATAGCATCTTAAACGCACTAGGGTAAAATACCAACAGTACCTATATTGAGAATAAATTACAAACTGTCATTGGACTAATTGCTACAAAATATTCCCAGCGGCACCTAATACACTATTATCCACTAAAACACATCAAAACAAATGAGCTAGCTAGCATTAGCCTCTTTATACTATGGGTATGTGGGTAATGGGGTGCAGGAACATAGATTTGACAGGACTGAGGTTACCACGGTGAAACATTTCCAAGAATCACTGTGATTATTGTGGCTTGGGAAGAGAAAAAGCGTTGAAGCCCACTTCAAAAATTCTCTTGGACTCAGACTTGGAGCCCCAGCATTTGAGCACAGTCTCGGTGCTGTCTGTCGCACTCCCTCCAGTCAAACCACCACCCACTCACCTACACTGGACTCTTTGAAACTTTAGCCAATCAGGATGCCCCAGGAGGCATGTGTCCTCAGTGGTGGCGGATGTGACAGGGGCATTCATGCGATATGGGAAGAGCTGTAAAGCAGAAAATAGACAGAGGGAGAGGGAGAGAGAGATACAGAATGGAAAGAGAGGGAAATATGGCATAAAAAGAAATCGCAAAAAAAAAGCAGTTAGAGAAGGGAGCATGACTGTGAAAGAAGGAGAGAGCAATGAAAAAGAAGGAAGGAGAAAGGGGGAGGGATGGAAGATAGACAGAAAGAAAGAATGGGAACATTCTTCCTTCAACACCTCACTGTGTTTCTAAAAATAGAACAAACCTGCAAAGATTCTGGGACCTTCTTGACATTGATAAATTTTCCCTGCTCTTCAAAAGGGCACAATTTGCCCGTGCAGTGGGCCATGATGCAGTCTGCTCTGCACAGAGCCTATAGCAACAGCCCATTAAAATGTACAAAATCTCTTTCATTCATAAAACATATCAGATGTGCTGCGATTATCAGTAATATTGATGAGATTGACAGAATATTTATTTCTTATAATCAACGTGCTGTAAACCTCAGGGCAGAGAGTTTGCAATTAGGCTTGAATTAGGTCAGAGACAGGTGATTTCATCATTTCATAGAACATTGTTGGATTAGAAGTAAGCACATATTTCCAAGTAGACACACAAACTGAAAGCGCATTCACATGAGGAGGTTACCACAGCAACAGTACACTGCTCTGATGGTATATTGACAAAAATCGGTATAAGAGCTGTAGTCAAGTCCAGCTTTGTCGAGTCGAAGACAAGTCCAAGACCAGACTAGTCGAGTCCAAAACAAGACCAAGTCCAAAGAGGTTTGAGTCCAAGTCAAGACAGAGTCCAAATAAGAGAGAAAAAAAAGGATCCTCTTCAAGACCACATACTTAACTAATTTCGAGCGCCAACATATTCTAAGAATATGATTCAGCATTATTATTTGTAATTATCAAAAAGCATACTCTTTTATTTATTTTTGTGTGGTCAAATTTCATATCCATAAATGTAAATTCTCAGGAAAAAATCCATGTGTTATAAAATTTAAAAGAAGTGAAGCTTTGTATTGAGTACATAATGCCCTCAAAGAAACAAAAAGCTGTACAAGCTTAAGTTGTACAATTTGTGCATTCTTAAGTGTTTTCCTATGAAATTGTTTTTATCTCCCCCCATTTCAAATTTGGGATCTTTAGTGCCATTAATCCATTTATCCAAGTGTTTTACACACGTTTTAGGCGCAACATGAGAGTGTGGTTTTGTCTTGAAGTAAAGAAAAAAAATTGGCGAGTCCAATGACCAAGTCCGAGTGCAAACGACAGAAAAATGTCTCGAGAAAGGACCCTATTGGTAGGTACTGTTGAAGTGATTTACAAATCACATTGTGAATTGTGACAGGCTTCTTCTTTTACAAGGGGGTCTATGATAGTTGATCTAAAGGCCATTTGTGTTGTTCCAGACAAACCTGATAATAAAGCCTTTAAAGTTCCGAAATGAAGTTCTAGGCAATGCATAATTACTAATCCAAAATTAAGTTTTGATACTGTATGAAATATCTTCATGGAATATGATCTTTACTTAACTTATGTAAGCCCAAAGGCAACTACTTGCCGCAGATTGTAGTTGTCATTTTCCTTTTTTTATTTTTTTATAGATGTTATGAATGTCTCAAAGACATGCAAGCAAAGAACCAAATAAAGGATTAAAAAAAATATAAGATTTCCCTCCTGTCACATGTCTCAGGGAGGTGTGGTCAAGGCAAACCCTCTTAATTTTTTCTTTTTTTATATATATGTTACTGATACATTTATTCATTTATTGTTATTCTAATGATTTTGTCATTAAAAATCAATAACCCATATGTATCGTTGGCTATTGCTACAAATATACCCATGCGAGTGGTTTTGTGGTCCAGGGTCACACACACACACACACACACACTACATAATTTAAGTAATAAAAAGTAATAATGTTATTATTATTTTTATGCTATAGCTGACAAAATACCCAATAAATGGTCTACATTAAAATTCTACCACAGAGCCAGTAGCCTTGTGAGAAGCGTGTCGAAAGTTCTGTTGCTCTTTGGGCATCACAAGTTCGAGTCCCAGCTTGCAGACCTTTCCTAATCCCGTCCCCCATATATCTCCCTTCCGCTTCACTTCCTGTCAGCTATGACATGACCTTTCAAATAAAGGCAGAAAAAAAATAAATCTTAAAGTTCTTCAACAGAAAAATAAAACACTCGATTGTAAAAGAAAAACAACAACAAAATTTGTTTTCTAATATTTAGACTAGAAAACTCTGTTGGCATTTGTGGAAGTGCCTTAGCATGGTTCAAATCATACTTATCTGACCGCTATCAGTTTGTAGCAGTGAATGAGGACGTTTCA
>JAUCMU010000042.1:10192853-10206771 GCA_032275025.1 Enteromius treurensis | reverse complement strand
TGTAATAAAGTTGCGCTGCAGGACCCCTTTTTACATGAGGTATTTAACATGGGAACTGTGGTGGAGGAGAAGGTTGCAACAAGCACAATCCCTGCCAAACGACTGGGTAGTTTTGTGCTTCTGGGTGGTTTAAAGCGCAGGACACTTACCTGCCTTACCTGTGTTTTTTGATTTGATTTACACTACTGTAATTTTTTTGATTGCTCATATTTACAAATCTGATTAAATTGCTATAAAACAAGTAATTTAAAAAATAATTGTTATAATAAACAGGATTGTAAATATGCTGCAAAAAGGTCTTTAAAGTCCCATAAGTGCTTCGTTCATCTTTGGAGCACAAATTAAGATATTTTTTATGAAATCTGAGAGGTATGAGAATACTTGTTGTGTGGGAAAAATAAATAAATAAATAAATAAATAAATAAAAAATTGAAAGATAAAAAAAAATAATATCCTTATTCAGCAATTCTTCTCAGCCTGTCTGTCATTTGTATGTAAACAAGGTGCAGCGCATGCATGTTCTACAACAGCAGCACCATTCCAATGGCCGGGTATGATTTTTTTTAAAGGAATACTTTTCAGCAGGGATGCATTAAATTGAGTGACAAGACTTGCATTGTTACAAAAGACTTTTCAAATCAATACATGTTAAAAATGTTATATTCATCATATAGTCCTGAAAAAAGTTTCATGGTTACCAATACATTATGAAATAGCCCAATTTTCAAAATTGATTATTTGGAATGTTTCTTGAGAAACAAATCAGCGTATTTGAATGTTTTCTGAAGGATCACGTGACACTGAAGAGCCTAGTTATTCCATGTAGAGATAGAAGAGAAGTGGTCCAAGAACTGAGCCCTGAGGCACCACAGTAGTTTGATGTTACTACTTGGACACCTCGCATCTCCGAGATATCTTGAAGGACCTACAGTGAGGTCAATAAGTATTCGATCACCCTATGATTTTGCAAGTTCTCTTACTTAGAAATCATTGAGGCGTCTACAATTTTCAGCACAGGTGCATTTCCACTGTGAGAGACAGAATCTAAAAAGAAAAATCTGGAAATCACATGATTTTTTAACAATTTATTTGGGAATTACTGTGTCAAGTAAGAATTTGATAACTTGCTTTATTTTTTTATTTTCAGATTTCTGACCCTCAAAGACCTCTTATTTTGCTTTTAAATAGTCCAGCTACACGATTCTAAATTAGTAGCACCTGTTTGAGGTCGGTAGCTGTCATAAAGACACCTGTGCACCCCACAATCAGCCAAAGTCTAAGTAGCAGCACGGGCAAAACCACAGGGCTGTCAAAAGACACAAGAGACAATATTGTAGACCTTCACAAAGCTGGAAAAGCTTACTGGTCAATTGCCAACTAGCTGGGTGAAAAAATAACAACTTTTGGAGCAATTGTCAGAAAATGGAAAAGGCTAATGATGACTACCGATGTCCCTCGGACTGGGGCCCCACAGAAGATCGCTCCTTGTGGTGTATCAATGATGCTAAGAATGGTGAAGAATCAGCCCAGAACTACACGGGAGGATCTGGTCAATGCCGTGAAGAGAGCTGGGACCATCGTTTCCAAGGCTACTATCAGTAACTCGCCTTGTTTGGAGGAAGAAGAGTGATGAGTATCATCCCAATAATACCATACCTACAGTGAAGCATCATGCTCTGGGGTTTTCTTTCTGCACAGGGGTCAGGATGACTGCACTGTATTAAGGATAGGATGAACAGCGCCATGTAGTGTGACATATTGTGCAAAAGCCTCCTTCCCTCAGTCAGAGCATTAAAGATGGGTCGTGGCTGGGTCTTCTAACATGACAATGACTCAAAGCACACAGCCAGAAAAACCAAGGAGTGACTCCTTAGAAGCATTTCGAGGTTGTGGGGTGGCCTAGCCAGTCTCCAGACCTAAATCCAATTAAAAATCTTTGGAGGGAGCTGAAACTCTGTGTTGCTTAGCAACAGCCCCGAAACCTGACAGATCTAGAGAAGATCTGTATGGAGGAGTGGGACAAAATCCCTCCTGCAGTGTGTGCAAACCTGGTGAAGAACTACAGGAACCGTTTGACCTCTGGAATTGTTAACAAAGGCTTCTGTACCAAATATTAATTTTTGTTTTGTCTCAAGTGATCAAATATTTATTTGACAGTTATTCCCAAATAAATTGTTAAAAAAATTATTCAATGTGATTTCTAAATTTTTCTTTTTAGATTCTGTCTCTCACAGTGGAAATGCACCTATGCTGAAAATTGTAGACCCCTCCTTGATTAAGTAAAAGAACTTGTAAAATCACAGGGTGATCAAATACTTATTGACCTCACTGTATATATGCATATATTATTAAATATTTATAATATTTGGGGTTTCTTTTGTTTAGGTTTACACCAAAAAACTCTTAATTTGGTCAAAATGAATTAAACCTCTATTGTTCCATCTTATAGCATCTTATTTTGTTAAGATTTGTTCTTCTTTTCAATAACAGGTTAAACTAAATAAAACACAATGAACAGTTACACATCTGCCTTTCACAGCATTTGTTATTCTGTCGCAGCATATTGAGTGATGTGCCAGTTGGCTCGGTCGATGCATGTCATTGTGCAGAACAGCTTGACTGAGCCCAGATGGATGTTGTTTCTATCCCACAGGTTCAGTATTTTATTCTACACCAAGATTGTTTATCAATTAATGAAAAGTATGCTCTCTAAAAAGCATAATTTAATGTAGTCTCTTGTCAAGTAGTAGATAGCTCTTAGTAACTTTTATTGAGCAAATTTATTTTTGGTTTTTCTAGCACCATTTACTTTATAATTCAATTTCTAAAAGGCTGTACAAATCACAAACTGAGCCAGAATTTTCCCAGTTCTGTTCTTTAACAGCAAATGTAGTATCCTTTATCCTGTAGGTTTATTTAATACAATCTGTATCTGGAAATTGATTTTTTTTATTTATTTATTTATTTATTTAAAATATTGTATTTTATATATATTTCTGTGTCTTTCTGTCACAAAAGGTAAATAAATAAAGTCTGCTTTTTTTATAAATGTTGTAATTTAGTTATAAAAGATGTCAATGATTATTAAAAGGAGAAAAACCTCAAAAATCTAAAACTTTCTGTATTCACCGTGGTTTCATACATATTTGAATATCGTGCATCATCAATAAAACACACAGCTACATCATTGTTTCTGCTTTCTGGGATTCCAGTGTGTTGGTTGACTTTATTTATTTTCAAAAAAAATTGCTGTATTCTAAAACTATGTCAAGCTACTTTAGGCCAACACTTTATTATTATTATTATTATTTTTTTTATTTTTTTTTATCAAGAATTCCAGCCTTAGACTTTTAATTCTGAAACAGAAAAGATCACAGAAGAGGTCTATGAGTTATTTATTTGTTTGTTTGTTTACATTTATTGATTTATCTATAAATCGACATTTCAGATATATTAAATATTATATTAGTTATGTATTAAAGTGAGCACATGTAAACTGTTTCATTCTGATGATTTTATTATTATTTAGTGTGTAAAAAATATAGCATTGTTAAACTAATGTAAAATAGATCAACTGTAATCACATTTTGTGCGTTATTCAAGTCTTTGAACATCTTGGAAATTAATGGTGCAACTACATTTAGATTAGACTGGAACTTTCTTTATATTGACAAAAATATTAATAATATTTGTTTTAACCAGGTCCAGCTTACTTAAATGTCTTAAAATTACCTAAAACAATCACCATAATAATGACAATGTGTAAGTCTAAAACACATGAGAACAAAATCACTAAACATCCCTTTAATTTCCAACAACAAATATTTGCAATCTCCACCATTAACTGGCACATCTAATATTGGTAAGATCTATTTATTCTATGGTCTATATATTCCCCCAAAAACAACTCACAGACTTCACTAACCTGGAACAATTCAGTATTAATGATTCATTTTAATTGACTTAGATTTGCTTAAAACACACACACACACACACACACACATACACATAATGATGCTCTTGGCTCATCACTGCATTTTTCTTTTCTTTCTTTACCAAAAAGTACTCAAATTATAACTTGTTCAACCTTAGCCAAGCTCAAATTGTTAAGAATAGGAGTCTTTCACAAATAATTTCAGGCTATTATGAGCAAGCCTCATTTACCAAGACATGGCCATGGGGTATAGAGCTAATATGCCTGTGCTTAATTAAAGCCAATTGAGTGACCAAACAGAATTACAGAGAAACCCCTTACCCATCTGCTTACCTCTACAAGATGAAATTGCCTCCATTTCACACATTTGGATTTTCATTTGAAAGATATCTTTTCATACCTGGAATGGAAAATCTATCCTACACGTGGAAAAAGCACTTACTATGTCACTAGAATTTTTTTTTTTTAAAGATGATTGTTAAACCTCCTCTGAAGGTGAAATGTGAGACACGTCTGTGCCTGGAGTGTGTGCTGATTTTACATGTGAATGGATTTTGGTGTCAAATCCAACATAATGTCAGTAGAACATGTAAATCAGTAAGCCTTTTAAACAGGGAGGAAAGCCTAAAGAAGGACTTTATGTCACACTTACATTGATTAATAGATTACTCAGAGGTGACCTTGTGACCTTGTTGTCCTGATGATGGATGATTTTCTGCAACTAAATGGAACAACTAGAAAAGGATCAGTCTTTAAATAACTTTTATGGTGTCACAACAAGTCAAGTCATTTTTTATTTATACATCGCTTTTAACAATACAGATTGCAGCAAAGCACTAAACATTATTAAGTAGAAGAACAGAGTGATGGTAATGTATAATGACGAGAATTAAACTTTATTTATCAAATGCGGAGACAGTCTCTGTAGTCAAGACGACGGTAATCACTGGAAATCAGGTGTCCCCAACAACAACAACAACAAGATAGTTTGTATTTGTAGATTTGTATTTATTATTTTTGAATAATTTGGTGAATTGCGATTGATTGCACATGGCGACCATTCTACATAAACAGACAGTACTGTAATTTCAGATATTTTGTAGAGAGAGGCTTTCATTTTTAATAAAAACATAAAAAATTTAGTTAATAACGATAGGATAGGTTTCCATCAGATTAACAGGCTGTTTCATAGACTTTAAACATTTTTTGCGTTGAAAAAGATTGCTGGGCCAGGAGGATCCCCGGGGTTTACAACTGGGAAATGGCTCTTAATTAGGCAGCTGTCCAAGCATGTAAAAAGGGCAGGAGGGTAATTCACGTATTAATGGAGAAGAGGGCCAATGAGTACCTGACTAGAGAAGTGTGTGAACATAATTCATCTAGCCATCTTAAACTCAACCTCTGCTATGTTTTTGTTAGTTTTGTGTGTTATTACATTTGTTTTATACATGAAACTAAATAAAATATGTGTACTGAGTCACAGAAACATTAAAGAGTTACTCCACCCCAAAATGAAAATGTTGGCATTAATCACTTAATCATCAAATCTATACAATAATACTTTATGTCCGGATAGAAAACAAAATAATGTCTTTATTCAACCATACAGCAAGTAACACCACCGTAGCACCTTTTTGGAAAGATACACTGTTGTACAAAGCGTAAATGCACGTACAAGATGTATCTTTCCATTGCACCTAACACATATTATATATATTACAGTATTTGCACGCTTGCACAGGATACTCTCCAAAATGGTGCTATGGTGATGTTATGGTGCCGAATCTTTGAGTAAGGTCTCTTTTTTTTTTCTTTGCAAACAAAATGTGTCCTCTTAGCTTCATAACGCTTTGGTTGAACCACTGATGGCATCATCCAAAATATCCCAAATGAAGATTAACAAAGCTTTTACAGGTTTGGAACGACATAGGGGTAAGTGATTAATGACAAAATTTTCATTTTGGGGTGGAGTAACCCTTTAAACACAGAAGTGTATTTCTCCATTGACAGCCATTAAAAAGTATATCCCAATATTCTTCCTCCAAAATAGTTAGTATACCATATATACATTTGTATTTAAAGACTTGAATTACATGTCACAGATCGAGATAATTACTAGTGAAGGGTTTGAGAGTCTGCTTCCTCGTGGTGCCATCATCTAATCAACGGTTATGAAGAAATGTTCAGTGTCGCTCCAGAGACATTTGTCACATACAGCTCAGGTGACTGGCTCAAACCACCAGTAATTAGTAAATGTAACTAGAGTGCCTGTGATCAAAGATGGATTAGAAATTGTGTACTTCCAGAGGGACAGGCACCAGCTGAGTCATTATTATTACTAACAAGAATGCCAGTCGAGAGCTTCCAGTTCTCAGCATGCTTCTAGAACAAATCCCAACATATTCTTTAGCATATTCAGTAGCTTAGACCTTTATTTCAGGTCAAGTCATTTTACTGCAGAGCAGAAAATCATGGATATATGAGAGCTTAGTGGTTGTGCAAACTGATAGAAATCTTTTTCTTTTCTTTTTTTTTTGTAGTCGTACTAGATGAGAGTTTAATCAGCACAATGTGATAACCTTCAAAACAGACTGATGAAATAAATAGCTTCGAAGTACAGTACTTGTAGGCAATCTTTTAGTTGAGGATAAAGGCATTTATTTACTTTCTGAGCTCCATGATTCTGAAGCTGGAAAGGAAGGAAAATTGAATAAAATCAATGATATAAGAACAACTTTCTTACCAGGCCATCAAATCTGCTACTCCACAATAAAATATATGAGCCATAATTGCTGGTTTTGATGTAGTTTTATTTGCACAATGAAATGGTATTACAAAAATTAAATAAAATCATCTTACCTTACAAAATACAAAAATAAATTCAGAAGTCTGAAACACATTTATTAAGCTGCAACGCGTCTCAAGCTGAAGTACCAATCTGATGACAGAACCTAAGTACGGTTGCCAAATACTTTGCTTGAGTCACTGAATCACAACACACACAGTGCCATGAATTTGCTGTCATTTAATGCTTTTAAATACTCACACTTTGACTTTTTGATGTCTTATTCAGCAGGCAAAATGAATGAGACTTGATACATAAATAAACACCAAAACAGCATGTCAAGGAATCATTAAGTCATTAACATTAGCATTTTTTCTGGTCAGCGCAATCATAGTATCACATTTCTCTGGGTATCAAATAAACGTGTGCAGAATAATCACACAAGCTATGCAATGTAATTAGAGCAATCTTACATTCTCAGCATCATCCAGTGACAATACCTTAGTGTTGTCTCACAATTAGCATCGTGACATCAAACAGAAACAAGCTTATACACACAGAGAGGTCAGTCCATACCAGCAGCAGCAGATCTCCTTGAAGGTCTTCCTCATCTCTTGGCTTCTGAAGGCATAGATGAGAGGGTCTATGACCGAGTTGCACATAATGAGGATCAGATACATGTTGAAGTGAGACATGAAGCAAATGCAATAAGGGTTCCTGGGGCAGGAGATCATGAGAATGAGATGCAAAAAGAAGGGAGCCCAGCACACTACGAATACACCCAGCAGAATAGTGATGGTAATGGCCCCTTTCATATTTGCCGCCTGCCATATAGGACCGTTGCCAGGGAGGGCGGCTATACGCTTCATATGCAGCCGGGCCAGAAGAAACATGTGGACATAGAGCGAGGCCATAAGTGCCAGCATGGTGAAAAACATGCTGATAAGGCAGATGAGAACGGTGGTGCTCTCTGAGTACACAATAAAAAGCACACCAGAGACCGTGCAGAAGGTCCAGATGCAGGTGATGATGATGCCCGCCCGCCGTTGGGTCATGATGTTGTGATAGCGCAAAGCGTAGAAGATTGTGATGTAGCGGTCCACCGCGATGGCCAACAAACTCCAAATGGAGGCCAACAGCGAGCTGCAGATCATTGAATCAAAAATGTTATCCATGTTCTTGATGATGCTCTCGCGATTGGTCAAGTTGCCCCCTGTGATGAGCGCCATCACTACCGTTTCTGAGGCATTGGAAACGCTTACCAACAAGTCTGCTACGGCTAAACTGCAGATAAAGAAGTACATGGGAGAATGAAGGTTCTTGTTCTTGACAATAGCCACAATCACCAGAATGTTCTCCAGAAGACTGACGAGCCCGAGCGTGAGGAACACCTCTGTGGAGATGAGCAGCTGCTCATAGCATCCAGAGGCTGACTCTCTCTCACCCTGAGCAGGCTTTCCCAACGGTAAAGCTCCCTGGCTGTGATTCCGAAATGAATGATGCAGTCCATGATGATGTGAGGTGTTCATTTCCCTGAATATCCGTTGTCACTGATGTGATCTGTGTCTACTTCAGTCTGGTGAATTCAAACTGAACATCATCCATCAGGTAAATCAAAGAAAGCAGGTACAGTGTGAGTATCCGTCACCTCACTTCTGTGATGACTCTTCCTCAAAATCGGCAAAAAATGTCCGACAGTTGTCTGTAAGAGCCTCCTACACAACACAGACACACAGAGAATCAGAGGTTAGGCGACAGTTGCAGTTGACCGAAACGCTGACTCTGTTTCAACACTATTGAAGTGCAAACAGCGTTCAGAGTGAGGCACTCAGTCTCCAGAGCTTCCAGCACTTGGCAGGCAAGCGAGTGAGATACTCTTGCCTCCACAGCTACTGTCTGACATGCTGAGCCCAGACTCCTCCTCCAGCTTTCTCTACCTATCAGAGGCCGTTTTTATGGGTGAATGTAAGCTTATATCAGAAGGTTAGTGTATGAATGGGATTGCCTCTGCTTGAATAGATAAAATCCTTTAAAGAAGGTGTTTTCTTAAAGCATTTTGGTGGTATGTTTATATCATCAAGTAATTCAAGTATACTGAATGTATCTCGCAAATATCATCACATTTAAATTTATGTAAATGATTCAGTGATTTATTGGGACAATCGCTTGTTAATTTCTGAATGAATCAGTGTTTTTAATGAATTGACTAATGATCCAATGATTTATTCAGAGAGAGTCACTTTCTGAATAAATCTGAAAAAATTACACAAATTGAATGAATCTGTTAAATGAATGATCCTGTGATTCACTCATAAAGATGAACAATTGTTAAGTTTGCAACAAACTGTTTTGAAGGACAGGGTTCTGTGAATGATATAATGATTAATTACTTGTTTTGATTGTGAATGAACTATAGTTTTGTTGAACACAATGTTTTTCAACAAACTGCAAACTGACTGAGTGAATGGTGCACAATGCAAAGATAGACATATACAAGCAGAGTGCTGTTGGACTTTTTACGGTATATGCTACAGCCAATCCAATTCAAGGACCATAATTGTTGTATAATATACATTGTTGCCTGTTTTTTTTTTTTTAATCTACAGGTTCAGATTAGGATCTTACAAATCACCTCATTTGCATTTTACAAATGCTTAATGAGGCTCATGAATCAAGAGCTGACTCTCCCCTCTTTAGCCTATTGATTATACAGTTTTATGTCCAAATGTAGAAAATCAAATACAGTCAAAAGGGCCTGAAGAAAGAGACGGTGAGACCCCTTCTGTGATAACCACATGGGAATAGACACTGTGAAAACTGCACAAACAACAGCTAATCCAGTTAGTGAAGTGGTGAGGCAAACAAGTTGAGCAAAAAATAAATAAATAAATAAAAAATAAAAAAAAAATTGAACCAAAGGAAGAAACTGGAAAAAAGGAAACTGGATGAAAATTTTAATTCTAGTGTGTTAAGTAAAGCTGTTTTTGTTTCTGAGAGAACGGATTATGACATTAAAGTAACATAGCATATTGAGAAGGCACCTCCAAACAAAATCTATACACATAATGCCATATTAATGTGCAATATAAATAAAGAACTTGAAACTTAAAAAATTAAAAATGTTAAAAACACCAACATTAAAAAGAAAAAAATGATCAAAGTTGCAATAATGGGTTTTCAAGAAAACAAAATCACAACTGTTATATAATATACAAGCCAACACACTTTAAATTTCTTGTGAAAGCAAGGTAGAAGTACGTTTGTATCAGAGCAGCTCTTTATTGCTTCATAATTTTTTAGATATTCTGATACTACCATGTTGTGAACTAGACAGTTAAAAATTTGATATGTTTATCTCACATCGGCACGGTAACTTTGTCTATGTGTCATGACCATATACGTAGCTACACCTCACTTTCCCCCAGTGTAAAACCTACGAAATGCAAAAAAATAGAAAAAATATTATAAGTGGTTCTATATGTATATTTTTCTATTACATATTATTACATAAAATAGCCATTTTCAACAGAAGTTATGCAAGCCTTGAGGTTTTTAACATCAACAGCTCTGTGCATAGTATACAGTGTGCCATGTCCTTGAACAATGTTTTAGATTAAAAAAAAAAATGTGCACAGAAAGAGCTGCAATAGAAGAATGTTCTAAAGTAGTTGTTCTTGTGAATGCAATACATTTTTCACATTCTTTTATAAAATCAGCAATAATGGAGCATTATTTAACACATATAAACATGTCAGGGCAAACTGATTTTTCTGGCGGTATTGACAATACCACTACTACAAAAAAAATATACAAATTTTTAACTTACATTATAACAAAAAAAGTTGAAAAAAAAATATGACCCTGAAACTAGACTGCCAGTTCAAGGAAGAAACATGACAAATTAAACATATTCTCAAGTGTTGTTTCTTCCGAGCAATGCCACATAAAATAAAGACTATTTTTGACTAATGTGCTAATGTGGAACAGAAAAGAGAGTAAAATACTCTCTGTTAGCTCTGCCCATTGGATGCTATGAAGGATAATGTGGTCAAACTTACTGTGGGGTGGATGTTGATGTTCTGGTGCCACTCACTGGTTTCTAGTAGGTCAATTGCACATCATTACTAACTCTTCATTAATTACTATAAATAACATGAATTCATGACTTGTTAAGAGCTTTGTAAAGAAGTGGAAGAGCAGAGGTTCTGTGGCTGCATTTGGATGGAGAAGGAACTGAACAGTAGGACGAAAGTTGAAATTTTGAAGAGGCAATAGTGGCCCGAAAGAAGAGCAAGAGCACAAGAGAAACATCTGACTTCAGTGCATTATTATGATATAATGATAGTTAACCAATTTATAACATAATCAAAAAGATAATCATCTTCTCTATGGTTTTAATTTGGAAAATTATGTCAGGTTAATTATAATGAAAACATTATTATAGGATGGCAGCAGTGGAATAACTCAAAACAGGATGAATTGAACTTGTTTTTAATTATGAACACATTATTATGTGTTGAATGAGTTAGGTTAAATGTAAATATTGGAAGAAGTTCTCTGTCATTCACTGATGTTTGTGACAGCTTCAGATGGTAGATCTTTAAACAGTTTTGTGCCATTAAAGCATGTTAAATTTAGTTAACAACAAACTGTTAATTAACACATTAACTAACATGCAGTAACTAGCATATAATTAAGGTGGCGTTCATGCAGTAATTTGTGTGATTCATGCCATAGTTAAGTTAGTTCTTGATTAATACATGTCTTATCTCATCATTGATTTATAGTCAATTCATTGTTAATTAATGTATTAGTACATGACAATTCATGTACTGTTATTGTAAAGTGTTACCTGTTCAAGCTATGCAGACTAACAGATTAATAGAAAAATATTTGAAGTATATTACTTATAATTGCAATTATTTATAAAAGTAATGACTATCTTGCAATTATTTGTACATTACTATTCTTGTAGTGAGAAAATAGTTTTAATAGTTCCCTATCAGGAACTCGAGCTGCGTCGACGAGATGCTTTGGGAACGCCTCCAGCGTGACAGCTCTGAACATTGTATAGAAACAGCCAATGAGATATTGGGACGACGTCAGTGGCGGGTGACGTCACTGGCCAGGAAGTATATAAGCACATGGACTGCTGGCAGTCAGATAGCTTCATGTCTTTTCAGCGAAGCTCTGTATCGGTGTGATTAAGAAAAAGAAATAGAAATTAGCCATAGATAGAAAGAGTCTCTCTGTGTGTGTGTGTAAAAGTGTGAAAGAAAAAGTTGAAAGAAAAACGAAAGTTAGATAAAAGTGGAAAGCATGTCTTAATCAACAGCAAAATCACATAGGGGTGAAAGCAGACAATAAAGGGCTTGTGCAAGCCCGTGTGAGGGAGCTATCGTTCCAAATAATTCTCACACGATCTGTGTTGTCTGCTTGGGAGCGAAGCAGGCGGAAGCAGCCATCATACAAACTGATAGAGAGTGTCGCTGCGTGTGCTTCACTCACGGAGGGTTCTCGTTTACGACGAGGGAGCCTTCATAAGCAATCCCCGCGGCGCTGGTCCCGCTCGTGACGAGGCAGGGCAGCGGCAGTGTCCGTGGGGATCGCGAGCCGATCTTAACCGCGAGGAGACTGAGATGGAATAATCCTATCTCACTCCTCTGTATCAGATCGGGCGCTAGCCAGACGGGAAAGGAAGCCGTTCTGCCACTTCCACTCGTCGGGCAGCGCAGCGCTGCTCCTCTCTTCATCCGAGGCTGAATAGATGGAGAGCGCTGAGGAGACTACAGACTCCTCCCCACCCCAGTATGAGGCTTGAAGGCGGTGTCTCGCGCTGCCGCTGATCTTAAAATAGAGCGGCAGCAGATATGAAAAGTAACCGTGCTGTATTAAGTGAGAAATCAAATGTTTTTACAGACGCTGCCAAAATAAATAAAGAGGAGCCCGCCGTTTTTATCACGATTTCCATACTGAGGTGTCGAAATGGTGGCTTTTCACAGCTAGTTTTCATCCCTCTGAATAAATTAATAAGGATGAAAATAAATAAATAATAAAAAGGGCGGTTATAAGACGTTGCTATGAGTTGAGTAGACGTTCGTTTCGAGCCATCTCTCTCTCTACATTGTCTTTAAGGCTCCATCCCAGCCCTCCAAGCCTTTACATATTACACTTAAAATGCTGGTGGGCAGGGGGTACTCAACATCAGGTTAGGCTGGTGCAGGTCTGCACACCATGGGGGTGTTACAGGCGTACCAAGCCCACCTACTGTAAGTGCTGGATTAAATAACTAAGAAAACCGCTGATCTCTCATTGCGTGCCACAGAGGCAGCAATGGTGGCAGCAGAGAGGCATCTTTTGCTGACTCTGTCAGACATGAGAAAGGTAGACAGAGTCTGCCTGGTGGACGCCCCGCTTACGCCTGAGGGTCTGTTCGGTGACGCTATAAACACGGTCATCGAAATACACCAGGGGGCAAGTAAGCAGGCGGCGGCATCTCAGCGGTTCCTCCCTAGCTGTTTTCAAGCTCAAGCCCCATCTGAGTACCAGCTCCTCATACAAAATATACAGAGACACATAGTAAGGAGGTACACGGAGCCCATCTCTCCCCAGTGCCCTTAGGAGGTTCGCTCACCGACCTTGCAAGGCGTGAGCGCCTCCAGCAGACACCACTCTCGGGTTTCGCTGCCCGGAGACGTAGGGGCACCGAGACATCGGCTATCGGGCTCTCAAACGGGAAACACAGCTCCACTTGAGGGTGGGCTGTGTCGAAACATAGTCCCTTAAATGTCACAGACCAGCCTCGAGAGACTGGTTCCCTTAGTAGACCATTTAGCAGCGTTGAGACTCCTGCCAAATGTGTCTCAATGGGTCCTGCGTACTGTAGAAAATGGATACAAAATCCAGTTCAGTCAAGCTCCGCCTAAATTCGCGGGCATCGTCCCTACGATAGTTCGTACAGAGCAGGCTCTGGTGATGGAACAAGAAGTCGAAACTCTGACGAGGAAGGAAGCCATCGAGGTGGTTCCTCCTCACGATATCGAGTGCGGGTGCTACAGCCGCTACTTCATAGTTCCAAAGAAGGATGGAGGGCTGAGGCCCATCTTAGATCTAAAACAGCTTAACCGCTCAGTAATGAAACTGAAGTTCAGGATGCTCACTGTGAAGCAGGTCGTAGTACGAATCAGGTCCGAGGACTG
>JAUCMU010000042.1:10181792-10192753 GCA_032275025.1 Enteromius treurensis | reverse complement strand
TTAGATCTTTAAGTCCATCTCATGAAAAATCGGAGCAGAAACAAAGGTGTTGCGTTTATATTTTTGTTGAGTGTAAGACAGGGAGACGGCATCCACCACCTAATAGGCCAGCCTTTGTTTGGAGACAGCATTCCCGTTCTGCTGACCTCCAAAGCAGACAAAGAGCTGCTGGGAGCGTCTGAAGCTCTGGGTGCGGTCAATGTAGAGGCGCAATGCGCGTACAGGACTCAGCAACGGCCGGGTCTGCCTCCTCCTGGGGCAGAGCTTGCAGGTTCACTACCTGGTCTCGGAAAGGTGTGGTAGGAACCTTGGGCACGTAGCCGGGCCGGGGTCTCAGAATAACGTGAGAATCAGCCGGGCCAAACTCTAGGCACTCTTCATCGACGGAGAATGCTTGGAGGTCCCCAACCCTCTTGATGGAGGCCAGAGCAATCAGGAGTGCTGTCTTTAGTGACAGGTATTTCAAGTCGACTGATGCTAGGGGCTCAAAAGGTGCTTGCCACAGGCCGGTTACGGCGGTCCCAAGAGGGTACCGAGGGCGGTCTCAGGGGATTAACCCGATGCCACCTCTGAGGAACCTGACGATGAGTTGGTCATTTAGGAAATTATTTCCAAAAACTCAAAGACTGTATGTGAAAATGTGTACAGGCAATCTGGTTTTTGAAATTATAAAGTTTTAGCATTCAAATAAACCAAATTACTTTAATAAAGATTAGTTCATTTTACTGGATGAGATTAGGTTGAACATAAGAGTTTGTGAATGCTTCCAGTCTTCCCAATACTGATATAAATCACACTATTTAGAGAAATTAGATGACACTGGCAATGAATTGAGTTGATAAGAACCTAATCATATTAACAATTATTAAATGTAAACCAAGCTGACATAAATGTGTAAGTCTGTAAGTCTGTCACACATTACAAAATAAGCTCTGATAGGGTGATCTGCCAAATCTAAAATACATTTTAGAGAAATTTACCAAAGTTCAGGTCTTAACTTGCTGTCTTTACTAATGAGCTGGTAAGTGATAAATGAGCTGAGCTGGGCTACAATGGCCTAGACAGTTTAGTCTTCCACTTGACTTGCCATTAATGGAGACGTAAATTAATTTGTGTCTGAACAATAAACAGCAATGCTTTGTTGCATGCCAAATAGAAATTTGTCACACTGTTATTATGAAAGCATTTGGCTTAATTGGAGTATTCTCTTACATGAGATATTTCAATAGGCTAATTTACTTCCTCAGATATCTTTAAACAATGCAGAAGCTCTTCATTACAGGTATCCAGCCTTTTTAAGGTTTATTATTTATGGATATTCACACACTGGTTAAGATTTTGACTATGTTTTTTACTAATTTAATGTGGAACTTATCTATTCACCCGAGAAGCATTGTGAATGGCGTAGCTGAATAAGAAAGTACAATGAGTATTAACTAAAAATAGGGAGATAATGTATATTAAGGAGATAATGAGATATTGTTTTGATTTTATTTACAGTCACTCATAACACATGCAAATTAATAAGGGTTATTAAATAAGACAGCACTGGCTACAAAAAAATGTGGTGCTTCTGTATAAAGCAATATTGTTTCACAATTGGAAAAAAAAAGTCAGGTCAGATCTTTGAATAATGCACAAGTTAATTTTAGAAGTAACATAGTGCAATATTGCATTTTCACCTAAAAAAAGTAATCCATTACTTTTCAGTTACTTTTTAAATCTGGGCAGGCTAGCTAGTGAAATAAATATACCTCAGGCTGAAATAAAAATGTAAATTCACATTCAGTATGTACAGTAGATGCAGGCGAAGAAAGGTAAACACTATTCAGCAATAACAAAAATGAAACACAATTGTGAAATCTTGATTATTGAAGGTCAATAGCAAAGACATTGGTTAATAAAATAGGATTACAGTAAATACATAAAGCATATGTCTTATTTAACATATTATTTTATCAAAGGTTTGTGTAATAATCTGAATTGGCATTTAACAGATTTTAGTCATTTTGAGGTAAGCTAAATCTGTTTTTGTGCAGGTGAGATATGCATGTACTCGTTTAGTCTAAAACTAGGTACATATCATCTAGCCTCTGTATTTACTCTCTACATAGTCCAGTGGATATTATCTGGTTGGTCAGCAGTACACTTATCAGTCATGGATCAAATGGAGCAGCCGTGAGCGTAGCGCACATACAGTACATGTGATCTGCAGGGCAGGATGGTGGTGGAGGATCAAGGGCTTGACCATGTACAATTTCTGTGGTGATGTCCCAGCGGATGGGAGCTACGAGGATAGATGTTGGAATGATGGTTTCAGGGTTTGGGTCAGAAAGGTCAACACTATTCAGCAATAACAAAAATGAAACACAAATGAGAAATCTTGATCATTGAAAGTCAGTAGCAAAGATATTGGTTAAAAAAATCGGATTACAGTAAATACATAAAGGATATTTGTATTTTTGTCTATTTGTCTATTTTAAGGTATGCTAAATCTGTTTTTGTGCAGGTGAGATATGCATGTACTCCTTTAGTCTAGGGAAGAGTGGGGGCAAGCTCCAATCAGGAATGAGCTAGAGCCATGACACTCCCTCTGCACATGCTCAGTAGGCCCCTCCTTCTTTCTGGAAGTTAACAGCCACATGTCATCATTCCTTCTGGGAGAACTAAAATTTGAGTTAAAAAAGTATTTTAAATTTTTTATGACCGGAATTTTTTTCATACTGTCTAAACTGTTTGAGTATTGTTTTATAGTTTGATATATATATATATTGTCTTTCTAAGACAAACGGTTGCTGAGAAACTGAAGGAAATGTAAAAAGTGTTGCAACTGCCCCCACTCTCCCCTACATATCATCACGCCTCTGTATTTACTCTCTACATAGTCCATTGGATATTATCTGGTCGGTCAGAAGTACACTTATGTGTAAACCTGGGACATCAGACCTCCTGCAACAGGATAAGTTAGAAATGACTGTATAAACACATGAATCAAGTTAAAGATATGATGCACCAAAGACAATTAATTATGCTTCAAAACAAATTAAAAAACACTATTGATGTGATGCACATGCTGGGAAAAGTGAGGCAAGTTTATGGGTTACCTGTTTATATAAATGTTCAGATTCAGGTAAATATATGGTTAGCAAACATACTGTTTACTGTATCTTGTACTGGGCAGAAAGGACAGTCCATGTACTCAACTGTTTAACAGCATATGTTATCAGACTAACTGGAACTGCTTTTTGTCATGTTTAGATATGCTGAAAAAAATTAGGAGAGGTTAAAATTAAGATAGTGGCTTATTTTTTCATGAAATATAGCAATATATAGCAGTGAATAAAATAGTAATTCTTAAACATTCTAAAACTTGGCAGTTAACTGAGAAAAACGAAGTAGGTTCGGTTTATATGATATAAGAAATCATATCATATATATCATATCTCACGTTATTTAAAGATTTTAATAAGCACTTATAGCTGTAATGACGCAACGTCACACTGGATGAATAATGGTTGGGGTAAAGAAGAAACAGCTGACACAGATTTTGAGTTATTACAATTATTATATGTCAATTTAATGATATATTACAATTATAGATTTTATATTTTGCATAAGATTATAGTATATGCTTTCTCATAATCAAAGCTGATGTTTGCTTGAGTGTACAAGTGTTATAAATAATCAAAGCACACATAATTACAACATAAAACTATTGAAACAGCACTGAGAGACATTCTGACATGATAGAAAGATGTTCTTAGCAGTCAAGTACATCTTTGGAAAAAGCAAATGCAATTATAACAAAAAAATAGCAATTTTTAAAATGCGGTGAGTCTTTGAACATGGAGTTGTTACACGGGGTGCAGGAGAAGTAGAGCACAGGAGTAGTGGAGCTTCAAATAATAAAAGGTGTTTTAATAATAAAGCAAAACAATCGAAGAAACATAGAACAGGTAACATTTACATTGATCCAACAAACTCAGAACTAAACAGACAGGGTATATAAGCACATGGAACTGATGAACTGGGACACACCTGGGGAACATTGAGGGAAACTAATTAACTAATGTTGTTTTATAAAAACTTAATTTCGGGAGGAGCATGCGCAGGTAATCAATAATTGATCTCCGCCTTTTAATCATCATATTATTTCATCCTCCTATTAGACTGCTTGCTTCTCCCTATCAGGAAACTCTTTTTCCACATCTTGATCTTGGTATCCCACCTCCTCCCCAGCTCCTCCTCAGGATCCACCGGGGGAGCACTTAGGGTTAGGATCTTGCTTCCACGACTTTAAAGCTCAGGAGCTTAGTCTGGCTAAGCTACCTTCCTACCCGCCTGCTGAGAGGCGGGCTTAACCTGCATCCATCAGATGCCTCTGTCTACTACTGGACGAATCTACAACCAATCAGACCACTCATTCCGATAACATACAGTATGCATAGCGACGGAACCTGAAGACACTGTAACCAATTGCAGCTGGCTTCATTAAAGCAGTAGGATTATTTATAATAAACATAATGCTTTTTTTTCTTCCATAGTTCCAAGTTGTTTCAACCATCCTCAGGGCAACCAATGAAAAAATAGCTTTGATGTGACAAATGCCATTTTTTTATTATATTTGTGGGGTTTGAGTGATACAATACAACATGCACTCTCTACCAGGACAAATCCTTATAATGCTTATCAGAAAGCACAGCCCATTCTCATGAAAATCTGTATAAGTTGTACACCAAATAAAAACAAAAACTCATATTGATGCACACAAATGGACTTTGGCATATTTATGACACGCACATGCTTGGCGTGCAAAATACAGTTTCACATGCACATATTACCAAATTTGTTGGCGTGTAGGCTATGAGTCCATTTTTGCATGTTACCAATACTGATTTTTTTTTATTTTGGTATACTTTTAATATGCACATTCATGAGATCCAGTAGGAAAGCAATGTACAGGTCCAGAATCCCAAGCTAAAGCTTTGTAAATAGGTCAATAGATGACGCCACTGCTCTACACAGCCACCTAGAGCAGAGCCAGGCATCTCTCAGATCTGATTACTTGTAGCAACTCTGCCTTTAACACCATCCTACTTTCAAATTCTCACACCCAGGCAACCAGAGCTCCTCTAATCTAACTAGCGCCAGTACAGTGTCTCTTTAATCTTGACTACATGCCTTCTCCAAGCTCCATTAGCAAGGTTACAGAGTCACCGCATTGAGAAAATGTTCAGCACATCCTGCAGTGGCGTATTAGGAACAACCCCAACCACACAAACATAGTGAACACCAAGAAGCTCAGTGCCACAGAACAGGTTTTGAACATTGGGAATATCCAGGCATTCATATTATTTTAGACGTCTAATGGGTCCTCGATGAATAAATTGCACATTTACACATTTACATTTTAAGCCTGAAAAAGCTTTAAAGTGCAAAAGCCCAGTAGGTCTAGTAAAAGTGTAAACATGGTGGATCTGTGCCATTAAAAATGGATGCATTTCCCCGAAACATTGTGTGCATTGTTAAGTACACTCGTCAAAACATTGACATCATAAGGCTTAAATGTGGAAATGGAACCTTTATTTGTTTTCAGCATCAAAACCAGTTTGACAAGATGTGGTTTGAGTTTGGGGATGGGGACAACTGTTTGATGATCAGCGTTGGATGATCAGAGTGTTACTTTTTTATTGCTTATGATAGCAAAATTATATACGTATATCTTGAAACATAAAAATTATTATAACTGATTTTTAACAGCTGTCCAGATATACTGAACAACAGACTGTGGTGCATTAGAGCTTATACAGCAGCCTCTTGAAGATGCTATGTTTTTAAAGCTGAAATGATTTCCTGTTTGAAAGCCACATAAAAGCACACTCACAATAAAACGAGTAACACTGCTTTTCAAATGAGAAACGAGGCTAATAAAATTGTTAGATAAGAGAGACTGAATTAGATGACATTCTGTAAAAACCCTAACATCATGAACACTGCTGAAATAAAGAATTTGTAAAAGAGCACACATCAGACATTCTTTTATTTTTTTATCTGTGTTTACAAAAATGTTAAAATCTAACAAACTTACTATAATGACTTTTGACCTGCACTCATATCTGCCTGTCACAGGTCACGGCAGTGTTTTCTCCTTATGGTTGCGTGCAGAAACATATAGCGCAAACCATGCTGTTCATTTTAAAATGATTCATATGAGTTGCTTTTGATGAAACACAAAACTTTCACTGAATGAACTACTTCAACAACAAGGCATTGCTTTTTTAAATGGAGCAAATTTGTTTATAGATGGCACAAATAAGTTTCCAGTCTGACCAATTCTTTTGACAAACGAGTAAATGAGCTCACCTTATCCAACAAAGACTACCCTTAACTAACATTGCACTTCACTTTCATTTCAATGCATCATTTATATGGCCAATGTAATAATAAATTGAACTCTTATATATCTTTGTATTTAATTAAATAATCTTGCTAAATTTTGCCAACTCCTGCCAAAGATACTTCAGGTTGTCAAACTGCTGACTAAGTGACTTGACAAATATGAAACATTGTATGCAAAAACTTATATTCAAGTTCATTTACATTTCTTTATCTGACCTTACGCACTTTTATGTATTAAAAAATCACCTTGAACAAAAGTGTCTAAGCAGCTTTTTTAATGTTAATGTTTTTACCACTATAAAAAAATACCAATATTCAAGTGATCCCACCAAGCTAGATATCCTGTCTAAGTACCTTTCAGCAAAAAAACATATCCTGTTCTTAGCCTCACACTTTGCTGTTTTGCCACATGCCAAATTCAACAAAGAAAGGTTCTCCTAAGTATTCCTTTGATTTAAAGACCACCCACTCGCAAAATGTGCCTATGTTCTAAACATCAGGAGAAGAGTGTTAGACCTATAAGAAATTGCATACCAAACCTGCAAGCTAAGTAGAGCTGCTTTTAAGAGATCAAAGCTATAGGTGAGTGATTGCATATGTACATAATACATAGAGTGAATATAGCCTTTTAGCACACAATAATAGACTTAATGTACTCATCCGCTCTGACTAATACAAGCATAGGCTTGCTTTTTATAAAATGAAATGTGAGTTTATGGTGTCGGTACATGCAGTATGTTGTTAATAATTGTGCTGTTTCTGTTGATTTACAGTGGGTACGGAAAGTATTCAGACCCCCTTAAATGTTTCACTCTTTGTTACTGTATAATGCAGCCATTTGCTTAAATCATTTAAAATCAAAGTTCTTTTTTTCCCCTCATTAATGTACACACAGCAGCCCATATTGACAGAAAAACACTTTTTTTGCAGATTTATTAAAAAAGAAAAACTGAAATATCATATGGTCCTAAGTATTCAGACCCTGTGCTGTAACACTCATATATTTAACTCCGGTGTTGTCAGTATAAACCACTTGCACCATATGTTTACTTGATGAGAGAAATGGCCCTGAAGTCTTTGTGGATTTGTAAGTTCCTATATTTCTCATGAGCACTATTGTTTTAGTCATTTGCTAATTTTTCAGCTTGCATTTAACAATCCTAAATTCATACAATGACAAAAAACAATACAGTGTGGCAAAAAAGTATTTAGTCAGCCACCAATTGTGCAAGTTCTCCCACCTAAAAAAATAAGAGAGGCCTGTAATTTTCTTCATAGGTATACCTCAACTATGAGACAAAATGAGAAAAAAAATACAAAAATCACCTTGACTCTCTTCGCCCACGTACCTTGGCAGATTCGCGCACCAGGTGTTTCACATTATCCACCCTTTATAAATACTGACTTCGCGCAAGATAGACGCGAAGTCTTGATTGCCCCCGGTATCATTACTAAGCGTTTATCTCTGACTTCTATTCTTGTGTATTGATCTGGATTGTTTATTGACCTTTGATTCTCGTTGCCTGCCCTGAACTGTTTGCCTGTTTACCTACTACGATTCTGCCTTGTCTCTGCCATACCTGTCTGCTGTGTACCAATCCTTGCCTGACCCTGACTTCGATTAAAAGCTGCAAAATGGATCCTAATGTCTCCTCCGAATCATTACAGTTATATGCCCTTTGTTGGCAATGACAGAGATCAAACATTTTCACAATGTTTTCACACACTGTTGCTGTTATTTTGGTCTATTCCTCCATGCAGATCTCCCCTAGAGCAGTAATGTTTACGGGCTGTCGCTGGGCAACACAGACTTTCAACTCCCTCCAAAGATTTTCTATAGGGTTGAGATCTGGAGACTGGCTAGGCCACTCCAGGACCTTGACATGTCCTGGAGACATGCTTCACGGTATGTATGGTGTTCTTTGAATGCAACTCAGGATTCTTTCTCCTTCAAACTCAACAATCTGAGTTTTTACCAAAAAGTTCTATTTTGGTTTCATCTGACCATATGACATTCTCCCAATCCTCTTCTGGATCATCCAAATGCTCTCTAGCAAACTTCAGATGGCCTGGACATGAAATGGCTTAAGCAGGGGGACACGTGTAGCACTGCAGGATTTGAGTCCCTTGCGGCGCAGTGTGTTACTGATGGTAGCCTTTGTTACTTTAGTCCCAGCTCTCTGCAGATCATTCACTAGGTTCCCCCGTGTGGTTCTGGGATTTTTGCTCACAGTTCTTGTGATCCTTTTGACCCCCAGGGTGAGATCTTGCGTGGAACCCCAGCTCTTTTTCTTATTTTGCCTAACAAAGTTGAGGTATACCTTTGACGAAAGTTACAGACCTCTCTCATCTTAAGTCTGAGAACTTGAACAATTGGTGGCTGACTAAATATTTTTTTGCCCCACTAAATACTATTTTTGCAAATCGTGACAAAATTGCATTGATTGGAAAATATAAACAAGAAGAAAAAAATATATATATTGAAAAGAAATAAAATCCCACCAACCCCACATCCTGTCAGCTTCAATGATTTTAATGGAATGTCCTGAAAATTTCTTTCCTCTGATGAACTACAATGGAAATAGAAGCAAATTAAACAAAATCAGGAAAATGTCATTTAAATTGCACAGGACATCAGAACATGCAAACTTCTCATTTGGTTCTAGAAACATCACAGTATGACTTAAAGTTAAAAACAAACAAACAAACTAATAATAATAATGTGACGACAGATCAAATTAGTTATCAAACCACTTTCACTTCTTTTTTTGGGCACATCAACTATTCAGTTATACAAAACTGTCATTCCTGATGTGTGAACTCGTGTAACTTCTGAAGATGTTATGTTTAAAAAGTCTGTAATATATGGGTTTTCAATGTTCCTTATTTAAAACTATTGCACATCTGCTATGGTTAAATGGAATACTGTTGTTTCAAGGATTTTATGCTCCTGTTTCACCTGTCTGTGTACTGTACTGTCAGTGTTTCAGATACATGTATGACTAAAGTCTTATTTAAGGTTTGAAGATCATTTCAACTTCACTTCAGATAATGATGATTGATTTGGCTAAAGATTTACTGACACTGACTCTTCTTTTCTTGATTCTGTTCTGTCTCTGCATTCTGTCATGACTGCCATTCCCTAAAACCACTTATATTTATAGTGTGTTATTAAACAATACAGGACCATCTGCATATTATTTGGAATTTGAAGAGACAGTTTTTGCAAAAAAAGCAATTAAAAAAAACTTTACCTTGATATGAGAAATTTTACGGCATGCTAAGAGATTGAAATAGCTGTATAATTATTACTAGAGATGGAATACACTCATTGTACTGTAGACAACAGACCATAAAAACAATTTACCATCAACAAACAAAACTCTATCTGAAATGTGGAGTGTGCAGTTTAGCTCTGTGGCAAACCAGCTGCACAGAAACAGGGATTTATTCCTTGTCATAATAGGACCGCATTCTGTTCATTCTGTCCATTCTGGAGAGAAACAGTGATGAAAAAAGATTTTTCCATGACTGCAGTGCTTGTTGGTGAAACACTGACAGACTGACTGTTAATTGTCAAGAAGTATCTCAAAATAACTTAATACACTCAAGATTTCTGAGCTCCAGGGATAAAAATGCCTTATGTTACAGTAACAACACATTTGAACTTAATTGTATAAGATAACCATATGCTTTTGAAGTCGATTTGACTTTTTTTATTTTATTTTTTTCACAAATTGTTGTGAGATGGTTTTAGTTTGGATAATATATAATATCAAATATAAGCTCATCTTTGTAGCCAATTAACATATTTTGTCAACTGTTACTAAGCTTTTTTTTCTTGCCCAGCCATAATGTGGTATTTTCTGCCGGCTTTAAACCTAAAACATTTTGATAATTTAGAAAAGTTCTGCAACAAATTAAAAAAAAAAAAAAAAACATCCATGACATATTTGACTTTAAATCCCAAAACTTTTAGATGTTTGCTGATTTAAAACAATAATATGTTTTCAAAACATATTTGCATTACTTAATTCTGAGCAAGCACAAAACTAAAACCTGTATTTCATAAACTAAGATATTAAGTTTGTATATAAACACAATAAATTGCAAGATGATTTTTGTCAGACTGGGGACCGTTTTGATCACAGATGGCCAGCTATGACATCATGAACTGGCAAAGGCTTAGATCATGAATTATAATTAAGGGCAGCATGAATAATTAAACATGTTTTTTCAATGCTTTGATGAAACAGATGAGGTTTATAGTAGAGTTTTCTCATTGCCAATCATGTATGAAACAACATGCTTTCATGTTAGTTTCTTAGAGAAAACCCCGTTTATGAACTACTAATACACCTGTAAAAAATACTGCATAATTTACAGTAAAAAAAAAAAATGGTAGGTGTACTTGCCAGAATGTGACTGTAAAGAAATTAGGGTTGGGCATAGATTAATTTTTTTAATCTATATTAAAATGGCTCATTTGAGATCTGTTAAAGGCATTCAGAATTTGTGTGCTACCTATTATATTTGAGATATCTGTGTGTCAGTACTGCCAT
>JAUCMU010000042.1:10162259-10178940 GCA_032275025.1 Enteromius treurensis | reverse complement strand
TCCCTTTCTAGCCTGCACTTATCTAAACATTGCCTGTTATACGGTATAATGAACACTTCCTTAGTTGTTGTTTACCTAACTAATTGCTGCTGTTTTTCGCCACCTGTTAGTCGCTTTGGATAAAAGCGTCTGCTAAATGAATAAATGTAAATGTAAATGTAATACAGTAGCTATCATTAGTGATCTTTATAGTTTTTTTCTTGGTGTAAACAGACCTTTATGTGCCATCGTTTTTGTTTGTTTTCTAATTGTTTCTACATTGTTTTGGGGTATAATAAATGATCAGAATCAAGCAATTAAACAAAAAATACTGCATTCTCTCTCATTTCTCAAACACAAACAGTTATCCATTAGTGAGTGTTTTGCCAATACATGGAATCTTCATTTGCAGATTAATGCACAGAGGGACTATCTTCTGTTCAATGAAGTTACCATGGTTGCACTTGTGATATTCAAGGACTAAACATAGAAATCATTTAACCAGTGAGATTGATGGAAGCAGCATGGTCAGTCTGATTAAAAACCATGAAAATAAATAATAAAAGCAAGCCTTCATATCTCATTTAGTGTTCCCTCCATTCACCTTGCCCAAGCTATTTCCACACCATTTGAAAGACTGGGCTCCTTTGTGCTCCTCTTAAATAGGATCTCTGCTGGCCTGCTCTTGCTGAAAAACTAAGTCACCAGCTTTTATATAGCAAAATGTAGACATATGATAAAAATGAAATCTGATATGCATCAAAGACAAAACAAAATCTAGATTAAACAAACAAAATTATATATTAAAATAGACTATAATAATAATCTGAAGAGGATTTGCACTGTGTATGTTTATGCAATATTGTGAAATACATTCAAATGTACCAGAATTCATGGTGGAACCACTTCTTAAACATTTGACCTTGAATAGTAGTGCTTCTGCTGTTTGAAAGCCTCAGGATTTGGCCATCTTCACATGAACCTGTTTTTTTTTTCATAATACCTCCGGCATCTGTCAGTGTGGAGGCACCGAAGAGCACAAACATATTCCTATCAATTAACAAAAGAAGTGAGAGCGAGTCTGAAAAGGTGATGAGGTCGTTTTCAACCTTATGTAATAGCATTGCTTCTATTTGGATGGAACACTGTGACCACACCTATTTTGACAGAAGGTTGGTTGATTTCTAACCCTGGGGCATAGGCTTGTACTTTTTAAAACTCAGTCTTTACATACTAACAGTCTGCAAGAGCGGATGCCCCAATGAGAAGGTAAACTACATTGACCTATTGCTGTTGCTGTTGTTTTTATTATAATATGTGCCATTCAGAAATTAAATTTGTTTCCATACTTCACCATTTTGTAATCATTTTATGCAGTTATTTTTGTTAACGTAATAAGTGATTGGTGCTCATGTTCAAACAAGTAGCTATTAACTCTGCTGATGTTTCATTGAACTATATAATGTTTGTATCTGACAGTATTGTTATTATTAACTAAAAAGGTAATACTTAATTTGATAGTGCACTTTAGACATTCTGCTAACAGTAAGTAACTTTGCAACCATGCCAACAATCATAGAGTATTAACTTACTGTCTGCTTACTTTATTTTGATGGGTCCACAGCATACTATATTCTGCCTATGGGAAATTTTCCAATCATATGTCAACTTATTCTTCAAACCTAAACCTACCCTAATAGTCTATTCTGAGAGTTAGAACCTGTAGCTGCAAGGATACTTATAATTAGTAGAATGTCTAAAGTGGACTATCAAAATAAAATGTAACCATTAAAACTATTAGACCTAACTTTAAGTTGTTTTCAATAATTGAAATACTGCTGGTATAAAGCATACACAAAATAATTGATGAAAAACTGAATGTAGAAATGTTTTCTTCAGTAAAATAAGCTGAAAATGAACTTAAATAAATTAAAACTGACATGAAAATAAAGCTACATAGAAATATTTTAAATATTTGGTATCTGTATCTGCTTTTATTATGATGTGTGTGCAGGTCTACAGGAGACATTATGGAGTTAACACAAGCTAATAGGCGGTCTTTAGACAAGAGCAAACAAGACACAGGTTCTTTAGAAAACACAGATGATGGCCTGAAATATGATAGTGGGTGTGTAGCCCATGACTTCAGCTGCATCCACAGCAAAGGTACTGCAAATACCCAGATGAAAGGGTGGTGAAATGTCTGCGTTTCTCTCTTGCAGTACAACAATGGTTCCTGAAACAATTTCTGAAAAGAAATACAGCCTAGAATTGTGGGATAATTCAGTCTTTTCAGTTTGATTTCAAACGTAATGAATGTTTTGATTAAAACATGTTTGAGCAAGTGCAAATAGCGTGGTTTGACATTCAATTATGTATTCAAATATTCTATCAATGAAATTAATTGATATATTGTTAACTTGCACTAAGCCGTTTTGGATAAAAGCTTTTTTCACATGAAAAAGCAAATGTAAATGTAATATTGACTTAAATTAAATTAAACGAAGAGATTTATTTTTAGCTCAGCTACAATTACTTCCACAAAGTAAATATTTTCATGCATTCAAATTGCATTTCACTAGCAGCTCTTGCAAATTTCTTTTCAGTCTCCAAATGAAAAATGCAAATTAAACCACAGAACTGTGTTGCAACGGCTCTGGAAACATGCTGCAGTAGAAAGAAGTGATGAAGCCATTCTGTAAATTATAACCTTTAGACATTGATTGGCAGACCAACCTGTTAGGCTGATGATACACTGGACAACTTTTTAAGCAATGCTGACAAGCAACTTAAATTTGGCATCAACGGCCAACCAGGTTTGACACATGTCCCAGGGCTGATGTAGAGTATATCAAACAAGGAAGTTTGTTACTCATTCTCAGTGGGATAGTGATCAAGCAACATTGCTCAAAAAAGTTGTATAATCAGCCTTAATGTAATGCATTACTACAACTACATTGTAGCTAATACATAGTGCAAACGATACCCTCTTAAAAATTAACCATGGTTTTACTACAAAAAAAGGCAAAAGAAACCTTGTTGGTTATATCACAGTGACCACAAATGAACCATGGTTTGCTACACCAACAATAGTCTAACTGTTCTATTGGTAGTAAAACTGTGGTAATACAAATGGTAATCAATATGTCAAAAAAAGCATGCTTACTGTAAGCTCATATAGTTAAATTTTTATATGAGGGTACTGATCCTGAATCACAAATCATTTGTGAGAACAATGTGCATTGTTTAGATTTGCTCCCTGCTGAGGATGGAGAGGAAACAACCAAGCATTTCCTCCAGGAGCTAGTAAACATCTTGCTGGCTTACATCAGTAAATCCCTCAAACGCAGTTCCAAAGTTCTAGATTTCCACTATCCTCACCAGCTTAAGGAAGGCCTGGAGGGCTTCAGCCTGGAGCTCCCTGACCAGCCAGATAACCTGGAACAGCTTTTGGTGGACTGTAGAGACACACTTAAATACGGAGTTAAAACGGGTAAGAACAACCAAAATAACATTGGTTGTGTTAAGAGTAGGCTTTTGTTAATGTTGTCTTTTAATGTTGCCAGGTCATCCAAGATTTTTCAACCAGCTGTCAACTGGACTTGACATCATTGGTCTAGCAGGAGAATGGTTGACATCCACAGCAAATACAAACATGTAAGAGTTTGATTTATTCAACATTCATAGTACAATTATGAATGAAAATAAAAATACATGGTGGCCAGGGAGGATTGAAATACATTTAAAATTAGGTAGGGATAAAAAAATAATTCTGTTTCATCATTGATTTACTGTATATTTGATCAAATTAGTTACACACGTTGCCATACAGTATAAAAGAAGCAGCAACCCCTCATATTGTGATGTACATCTGGAAAAACATTTTAAAAAAAAAAGGTTTTAACTGAATGAAGGCAATGTGAGTTTGCAGTACTGGATATCATAATAAAGAGGCGAGTTTAAAAGAAAAGTTTACCTTTTTTTATTTACTCACCCTCATGTTGTTCTAAACCTATCAGTTTCTTTCTTATGTTGAACATGAAAGACAACATTTTGAAGAATGCTGGTAATCTAACAGTATGTCTTACTCAACTATGGAATTAAATGGGATACCAAAAACTGTTTTTCAAAATATTTTCTTTTGTGTTCATCATAAGAAAGAATGTACAGACTTTTGGAATGACATGAGGGTGAGTAAATGATGAAAGAAATCCATTTTTAGGTGAACTAATATATTAATTTGGTGTCCCTGAAGGCCAACAGGTCTGCAGAGTTCAGATTCAGTCCTAATTAAATGCACCAAATCCAACTAATCAAGTCCTTCAGGCTCATTTAAAAACTATATTTGACGTTTGACACCACTGTTTAGGGTGGGCTAATTGAAAGTCATGCCATTTTTCACTTGACATTTTCATTAAAAACTATGAAGAAAAAAAAACACATTTACTTATCTTCATTAAGGTTAATTTCGGCATTTATTAATATTTTATTCAAATCACAAGTTGTGTTTGTTAACATTAGGTGATGCACTGTGAACCAACATAAACTAACATATTATATATATAATATTAACAAAGATTAATGAATACTGTAATAAATGCATTGTTCATTGTTTGTTCACAGTGCATTAACTGATGTTAACAAATAACACCTAATTGTAAATGTCACCAAACAATCTTAAGATGCATTTAGAAAATAGGTTTTCCATTAGGTCCTATTTCTTTTACATTTTATTTCAAGGCACGCATGTTCTTTTCTGTTTACAGGTTCACTTATGAAATATCCCCAGTCTTTATACTCATGGAGGAAGTAGTTCTGAGAAAAATGCATTCAATTATTGGGTGGCCAGAGGAAGATGGAGATGGCATCTTTTGTCCTGGTAACAAGCTGAAAGCACAAAAATACAGGAAGCATTTATATTTGCGTTTTGAAAAATGAACATTGGAACTTTTCCATCATTAGTATTTCATTAAACGGCTAATGGCTTTCTCCGCAGGAGGCACCATGTCCAATCTGTACAGTGTGTTGTTGGCTAGGTTTCATCTCTTTCCTGCGGTGAAGACCCAAGGGATGTCGGCGATACCTCGCGTGGCACTGTTCACCTCCACGCACGTACATGATCCCATTATTGTTTTCTCCACTCTCAGCAGGCGTGCTGTGACAGTTCCACTTAATGAGACACATAGCACAACACATTTCAGCTATTACTTCCTGACCTGCTGATTGGGAGGTCAGACGTTACGTGTCACAGCAGTTTTTTTTTTTGAAAAGTGCTCACAAACTGACATTAATTCGTATATTTCATGTCTTGTTATGTTAAAGCAAAAGGTCAGATCATGTTAGCTGTTTGCCTGTGCATGTTAACATACGCTTTCCTTATTAGAGTCATTATTCAATCAAGAAATCTGCAGCGGTTCTCGGCATCGGCTCTGAAAATGTTATAGTCGTCAGATGTGATGAAAGGTAAGATTGGTGGATGGAATCATAAGTTCATCATTTTCAATGTGTCCAATTTACCAAGCTTAATAAAACGCTTTGATTTCTCTCTGTAAGGGGGAAGATGATCTCATCAGAACTGAACTCCAGCATAAAGGCAGCACAGTCTAAGGTTAGTCAAATGAGCTGACCTTGATCTTAATATTTAATATCATAAAAGTTTGTGGTAACATTTTAGTATAAGGACCAATTTTCACTATTAACTACTTGCTTATTTGTATGCCTATTAATTACATTTTTTGTATAAGAAGAAATCAAATTCAAAACAATAGAATGCACCAAATACAAAACAGAAATAAGCCCATTAAAATTGACGAACAAAATATTTGTTATCATTTATATAATTATAACAAATAAAGAAAAAAACATTTAATTGAAGTAAAAACAAAACACATAAAATATACACTATTTTAAGATCTTGTAGTATATTACAAAAAAACAAAATACGTTTTTTGGGTTTGTTTTTTTTTTATTAAAACTATTAATTTCTTCTTGGTTCAGTGGTAATTTATTTTTGTGTCATCAAAAGACATGGCTATAAAACTGTGTCGTCAACATCATATGTGACCGAAAGGTAACATATAAAGGTTAAAAAGCAGATGGGTCTTTAATCTAGATTTAAATTGAGTATGTCTGCCTCCCGAACAGTGTTAGGGAGATTGTTCCAGAGTTTAGGTGCTAAATAAGAAAAGAATCTACTGCCCGCAGTCGATTTTGATGTTCTAGGTATTATCAAATGGCCAGAGTTTTTAGAAGTGGATGTGGAGTACTACTATGCTATAATGATAAAAGCTCACTCAAACAGGAGTTATTAACAAGATTTTTAAATCTATATGATGTTTGATACAGAGCCAGTGCAGTGTTGACAGACAGGTTCCCTTTCAGTCAGTCACTATGACATCACTATGATCTCCTCCCAGACCTGGACTAAAGCATCCTCCAACTCCTGGACAGTCTGTGGTGCAACATGGCATTGGTGGATGGAGCAAGACATGATGTCCCAAATGTGCTCAATCGGATTCAGGTCTAGGGAACGGGTGCGCCAGTCCCTAGCATTAATGCCTGAGTCTTGCAGGAACTACTAACACACTGCAGCCACATGAGGTCTAACATTGTCTTGCATTAGGTGGAACCCACGGCCAACCGCACCTGCATATGCTCTCACAAGAGGTCTGAGGATCTCATTTCGGTACCTAATGGCAGTCAGGCTACCTCTGGTGGGCACATGGAGGGCCGTGTGGCCGTCCAAAGAAATGACACCCCACACCATTACTGGCCCAGTGCCAAACCGGTCATGCTGTAGGATGTTGCAAGCAGCAGAACGTTCTCCACGGCGTCTCCTCCTAATCCTGATGTACTGGCCTGTCTCCTGGTAGCGCTTCCATGCTCTAGACACTACGCTGACATACACAGCAAACCATCTTGCCACAGCTTGCATTGATGTGCCATCCTGGATGAGCTGCACTACCTGAGCCACTTGTGTGAGTTGTAGACTCCGTCTCATTCTACTACTAGAGTGAAAGCACTGCCAACATTTAAAAGTGACCAAAACATCAGCCAGAAAGCATGGGAACTGAGAAGTGGTCTTTGGCCACCACCTGCAGAAAAACTCCTTTATTTGAGGTGTCTTGCTAATTGCAATTTCCACCTGTTATCAATACCATTTGCACAACAACATGTGAAATTGATTGTCAACCAGTGTTGCTTTCTAAGTTTCACAGAAGTTACATTGTGATGTTTAAGTGTTCCCTTTATTTTTGTTAAGGAAAGGACGTGACATGTGGCCAGGTATGGTTTCCCATACTAGGAATTTGTGCTCTGTGATTAACCCATCCAAGTGCACACACACAGCAGTGAGAAATGATCAACAATCCCTGCCGGACCTGGGACTCGAACCCGCGACCTTTGGGTTACAAGCCCAACTCCCTATCCATTAGGCCACGACTGCTTAATATCTTGTCTCTTCTACATTAATAAATCCCTGTTTGCTGTCTATAGGGTCTGGTGCCATTCTATGTCAACGCAACGGCAGGAACCACAGTCTATGGAGCCTTTGACCCTCTGAATGAAATAGCAGACATTTGTGAAAACCATGGCATATGGATGCATGTAGATGTAATATGTTTTATCTTATTAGGTACATTTCATTAAATATAGTCAGTACGATGCAGGGCTTTAATGCTCTCACTTCATTTAGGCTGCTTGGGGTGGAGGCATGCTTCTATCCAACAAACATCGTGTGAAACTGCAAGGAATTGAAAGGTAAGCCAAATCAGTCATTTTGATTGTATGATGTGTTCCTGTTGCTTAGTGGCATAAGCAACATCAAGGTCATGGGTTTGATTTACCCGGAATTCATGAAGTGATTCAGGAAAATGTACACCTTGAGAGCAGTGCAAATTGCTTTGGATAAAAGCTTCTACTAAAAGCATAATTGTTATCTGGGAAACAGAGCAAAATTCAGTCCATTTAACAGCTGGGAGTGCAGATATCATTGTTTAGTGGTGTTATGCTTTGGCATAAACAATGTCTAACTTCAAAAGGGTCAATTTTAACTATATCAGAGATTGATTGATACTTGCAAATTTGCTGTGTGCCACAGAACAATAATGAGGTGACTGTTAGCAAGGCTTGTAATATTTTCTGATCCCACTGTGTCTATTGGTAAAATGACAAATTAAAAAAAAGTAGTAATAGGCAATATGCTAGTAATATGCATGCTTAAAAGCAACTAGTTAATTACGAATAGTGTTCCCATATGTTTGTTTCTATGCTACCTGTTTTTCAACTATAGCTGGACTATCTAGTTCAGGGCTATCCAACTGGCGGCCTGCGGGCCAAATGCAGCCCGTCATTTATCTTCATCCGGCCTAAGGGAAGGGTGCATGCAGATGGCACGTTATGCCTTGAATTGTTTTTGAAGAAAAGAAATCAGTCTTATTTAGTCGATTATTAAGTTTTTGAATAAAGATTAATTTATGCATATACCATTCATAGTTTATGTGAGGATTCACTTAAATACATTTTTTTATTTAATCCACTGTAACATTGAATCACTATAATTAATGGGTAAAACTGAGAGAGAAATGCGTTTAACAGAGAAATCAGTAGTAGTATTGCATTAAAAATACTGGCCATTGTTAATAATAGGCTACTTAGTAAAAAGATACCATTAAACATATTTAAAATATGCCATCTTTATACTGTTACTACATTAATTTGGAGGTTCAACGTGGAATTGTGACAATATAAATATATTAATATGCTGTTAATTACAATTAATTAGAGAAAAATGTGTGAATATTTTTTTTTTTTTTTTTTTTAGTTTAATCGATCAAAGGGATTGGGACAGCACCAACCCCTTGGCCCCCTTTAAAATTTTAATTTGATAATCCGGGAATCAAATGAAACTAACTGAATACACCTGATCAAGTTGCTTTTAAATTTTGTTGGCTATAATGCAAGCAAGTGCTGCTTCATCTTCCCTAAATGTCAGCAGTCAATTCTCTGGACCCTTCTTCAACATCCCTCTGTTTCATTTTCTTTTAATCAACACAAAGTGCTGCCTTCCTTGCTTATTACGTATGGTGTTCTGCAGGATAATTTACGTACTTTCTCTACTATTTTACCTCCTAAAGAAGTGTGGTGAAAGCACATTGACATTTACTCTGTAAGACTATGTTAAAACGTCTAACCCACTCACTCTCATCAGCCTAAAAACATACTTTTCTTCTTTCATTTCTTTTGTACTGAATGTTGGCCAGAATCCTGCTATTACAGCCCTGCTTCTAGAATACTGATACAAAGTTTCTGACTAATGGATTCCACCTCCACTTTCACCTTCATTTCAAAAATCATTTCGTATTTTGAATGTGCACTTTAAATTGGTAGAATTACTTCAACATCTAACATCTTCAGTCTATTCATGTGCTTTCATCCAGAGCCCATTCTGTGACCTGGAACCCCCACAAGATGATGGGCGTACCACTGCAATGCTCAACCATTCTAGTGAAGAAGAAGGTGAGTTTAGCTGGAAACTTTAATCAATTATGTTAATAGTAAATAAATTATATACTTGATGTATCAATCTGTCCTATGGTTTGACAGCAAACAATTTCAAAAACTCAAGCTATTTGTAACTCAATTTTAAGATACATTCTACACAATCCCAGCCAAGGAATAAGGGTCTTATCTAGCTAATTAATCCATCATTTTCTAAAAAAAATAATAATAAAATGCTTTGTCGACTTCATGCATGGCATAATCATGTTGGAAAGGTCACATGTAGGCGGAAGTACCAATCCAGTATTTATAAAGGAAACGTGCAAAGAAAGTCAAATACCCTTTACAAAAAAGGGTGAGTTTTTCACCCTTCCCTGCCTCTGCCAACTGCAGTCGAACATTCTCATCCCTGAGCTAGTGCGACATGAGCATTTGTGGTTATTCCTTGACTGGGATCCTGCAGAGCCCTTACAATCTGCTTTGAAACTGCACCCTCAACCCGCACGTCCTGATTTTGCTGAGTTAGGCGTGTTCCTGGGTTAACATAGTTTGTAGACCGTGGAACAACATTTTATTCCAAAATTTAAATTTTGACCATATCTCTACACCTAAACCTAACCCTACCCATGAGTAATGCCTAAAATCTGAGGAAATGATAGATGATTGACACTGATGTACAAGCACCAAACACTGATTGTAAGCCTAAACTTCACAAAAACTATAAACTGGTTCTTCAAATCTAATCACAATGTTGTTCCAGGGTCAACAAAGACGTTGACCCAGAGACACACCAAACTCTGTAAAATCAGGTTCTGCGAAACGGCGACATGCATACTTTTAAACCAAATAAATCACATGCAAGTAAAAAGTTAAAGTAGTATCTTACGAAGTGGAGGCAGTCCTTCCATACTTCTAAAGGGACACGTAGCAGCTAAAAATGAAAATGTAAACAAATGTAAAAAAAAATAAAATAAAATACTTAAAAAAGAACTTGGTCATGTAAGGAGTTTTTATGTAAAATCTCAAGTCAAGACCAAACCTGCAATATTGTAACACAAATATTATGTATTTTATTTTATTAACCCATGTTTTTGCTGCGTATCTTTGATGATACAATTCATATTAAGCAAAAATGACTTTAGATAAACACATTTGTGTTTTTTTCTTTTTTATTCATGAAGAGCATTGAACCTGTGTTCTTATTACAGACATTCATTTACATTTCCGTCAGCCTGAGGCTTACTCATTTCACTTTTACATTTGTCAAAAAATAACTTTGTATATTCTAAACAAACAAAACAGCCAGCCAGCCAGCCCAGATGTTAAAATTAACACACACACAATATATATATATATATATTTTTACATTGTTTCTAGTATTGGCAGTGACATAATCTAGAAACAATGTGAGTGTACATTACCAGAGGGTTGCAAAACATAACAGTTTTGTCACTGTCAATACTTTGGGCCACAACTGTATACTTTGTGTTCAATAATTACATAATCTGGCACATGTTCTGAATACTTTGGCACCTGTGTTGAGTACTTTGCCTTCTGTCTTCTGATACTCGAGTTGATTCTCCTCCCAGTGACTTGACTGATTCTGATGGTCTTTCTCTTTCCTGTTCCTCTGATTGTACCACTGGGGAGGATATTTCTTGCTCTGTGGCAATACTTTGGCTCTCCTGTCCATGTGTCAAAGCATTGGTTACTTCATGTGTCATATTTCTTATCAGATTTTGTGTAATGAGCTGAACCAGGTTTTGTTGAGTGACAGTATTCGCTTCACTTGTTCGTCTTCTGTTTTGGCCATAATTGTGTCTAGCCACTGCAATATTGACCGAAGCAAAGAAACAAGACATTAAACTAACCAATATCACAAAACAAATGCAGCTGTAATGGTACTGTAAGTCAGATAAAGATAACATTATGACAAAGAAATACACAAACTGCTTTCTTGTGCATAGATTAAATACACACGTCTGTCATTTCCCCATGTGTTCTCTATGACTGTCTATTGTTGATTACGTTCAGGTGTGTCTTGTTTATTAGTCTGTTCTATGTAAGTTTCATTGAGTTGTGTTCATGTCGTTGGTTCATTAATGTTGAGATGTTGTTCGTAGGATGCCCTGCCAGTCTGTGTCACGTTTAAAGGATTAATAAAAGGATATTCTGGTGAGATCTTCAAGTTTGAGTCTTTGTTCGCCACGAGCCCAGACAAAAACATAATAGTAAAGAAAATGTATAATAGTCAAATGTGTCATTTCTGTAGTGTCCTTTATACACTGAGCATTAGAGTTATACATAACTCTTCTTTTGACTTGCCTTCAGCCATTTTTTACACTTTTCCACATTTGAAACGCTGATGGTAAGTCCACTGTAAGCTACTGTAGAAAACAAAGTCTGATCATAAGAATGTGATCATGAATATATCTTTTTTGACCTTTAACACATCTTATAACAAAACTTAAGTTGATAAGCTGTAAATCAATTACCTTTATTTGCATTCAGATTTTGAAACCTAAATAAATATAAATTAAATATAACATTTAAACTTTAATCTTAAGTAAATAGTTTAGCACGGATAAAGCAGATGCAAATATTGTTTTAATATCTGAAATATTTGAAAAATCAAAACAAACTCGTTACAAATGTTACTGTCACTTTGTCTAAAACCTCAAAAAACAAAAATTCAGATGTAATAAAAACTTTATTAATTTAATTAATTATTAAAAGAAAAATAAAATACATTACTCAAACAAATACAAAAAACAAATTAGTCATTCCGGCAGAACTGACAACAAAGTTTAAAAAACGAAAGCAGCTATAGCTCGTTTCCTTATAACGATGCCCTTTATAAATAACAACAACAAAAATAATAATATAACTAATAAAATTACAGATTTTATTAAATGTTTATTCAATTAACGGAAAACGCAACGTGCAAGTTTTAATGATCACAAAAATGTGATATTAGGGGGTGCAAATTAAGAAAATAGCCTATAAAAAGAAACAAAATCTATGCTTATTGTATTCATGACCATGACTGAGGGCCAATGTTATGTAAAACGTTTTTTAAAAACAGTACTTTTAACTGTTCGCGTTTCGTTTGCTTTAATTCCATTCACCGGCCCGATTAAATATAATATAATATTAAATAACTTAAACTCTGACTTCGATTAATACGAGCAACAATCAGAGACGCATTCACAAGCACAGTAGCGTGCTTATAATTCACCTTATATACAATAAAATTATATCTTACAACGTAACTTTATAAATAAATACACTTAGTCTGCTTACCTTCCGTCTGTTAACAGAGACCAAGGTTCTTCCCCAGACGGGTCAGGTGAGATTGTTTTCGGAACAGGTGGTCAGTTCTGTTTGACTGAATTTCCTACTTTCACTTTTAGCACTTTTTACCAACTCCTCTTTTTGTCCCTGTTCCTGTTATAGTTTAAAAAGCTAAATTGCAATTCTTTTAACACTCATATGATAATACAAATATTTCAGATCGAGTCAACAACAACAATAACTTTATTTTAGATTGAAGCTGACTTTAGATTTTACTTGATTCTAATTTAAGTCCAAGTCCAGCTATTTCCAAGTGGACCAACATTGAAAGCACACATACATTTGTTTTTCATATTATAATATTTCATAAACTATAGACACTAGCCTAAGGCCACATGAAGAGCTGAATATTTTGCTGGTGGGTTTCCAGACACATCCTGAAGACAACTGGACTGACACACATAATCTACCTTCACACAGAAGCAGAATACGGTTGTCAGTGTATTTCAGATTGACCACTGTATTTTCTGTGTCTGGAAATGTCTCCTTCACACTGCCGCTACAGTTGTGTTTAGAATTCTGTCTGTAGGATCTTCAACGGGAGTCAAGCCCTTATTCCTTACCAGTAACCATAGCGACTGTGACTGATGATTTGAACACAAAACTGACGGGAGCGGATCTGGTGGAAAACTGATTGGATCTAAAACTTTCAGATGACATGTAGCTTATTTCTCCTTTACTGTAAGTTACTGAAAACACACATTAAATCATGTAACACACGGTAGACAAACGTTTGTGCGGCAGAGCTGCTCTCTCTCACAGTGAATGACCTGACTAACAACTAGTTGTCCAGTCCTGTTTCACTGTGTGTGAACCGTATTAAGCACTCAAATACAGGATTGACAGCTGTATTCTGCTCCTGTTTCAACGAACGTGGTCTACATGTGAGTGATTCTATTACAGCATCAGTGCATGTTACAGTGTACTTGAGGTAGACCAGTGTTCTACTAAGAAAAATCCAATCATCTCACTGTTATGAACACCATTATGGATTTCTTTTGTGGCTGTTCGTTTTCCTTGTTTGTTGTGTTTTGCAGGTTTAGAGTGAGTGATGTCATGATTGATTGATTGATTGATGAATTACACCTGTGTGGAGCCTGCCGGCAGTATAAAGATTGCTCCCTTCAGTCGTTCGGGGCTCGCTCATCATTAGGACCTCTCTTGTTCTTTTTGTTTCATTCATTTATTATTTAAATTTACTTTAATAAATGTTGTCTGTTTAAAACGTTATCCAACATGTCATCTCCTTTGTCACGGCTGTGACATCACTAACTCAGAACATTGAAAAAAGCAGCCTAACTGTATAATAATTGCACTAGTGCACACAGTCTGAGCAAAAAAAACACACAGGGCTAAAATTACTTATATCCACTTTATTTTAAGAAGATTCTTATATTCAAAAATATAAGAATGATTTCTGATCACTCACACATCGAATGTAGGAAACTGTGACAGTGGCAAAATATGATAAGTAATAATAATAGATTTATTCCATACAAATGCTTAATTGCAACAAACCTAGCAATTAAGAATTTATTTAATTACAAAATATGGCATTTTCTCTCTCTTTTTTCTCTTCTCCTTTGCCCTCTGCCTTCTGTTTGTGCTGAATGTGATGTTCCTTCTCTTTCATGCATGTGTACAGCTGGAGAGGACCTCTCCTTCTCTGTAACAATACTCTCTTCTCTCCTTTCTTGAGTACTTTGTGTTGTTTCTTCAGAGCTCTGTTGGGTTTGTATAGCTCTTTCTGTTAAATGTAGAACTTGTGATGGTGTTTATGGTGATGATATATCTTGCTCAGTTGCAGTTCTCTCTTCTCTACACTGTAAAAAATGATTTTAACTGTAAAAAACGCTACGGTAAAAACCTGTTAAATGGTTAATGGTAAATTCTTGTTAAATTTACAGGGAATCACTGTAAACTGACATTCCCAGAATTCTCTGCATTGAATTTTACATTTTGCTTGAATTTCATGTTTTTTCTTTGAAATAACTTTGTTTCTTAGTTGTTGTTTTTTGTATCAGTTATGTTTATTAGGGTTGTATGTTACATGTAGTGTTGTTAAACGAATGTTTATTGCACATTTCAGTTTAATAATTCTTACCACAATGGTGTTTAGTGTTTGTGTGAATGACACTGAGCACCCTCTATATGGTACTATTTATATCTTTACATACATATGCATATTTGTGTAATAAGCTACCTGTGATGGGCCTTGGTTCATCATGGGACTTTCTCATCATCACCTGCATTTGGTGGTTATCAGTGTATTTCAAAGGTACAAAATAGATTTTACTTTTTTAATAGATTGTTATATCAGTTATTACAGTTTATTATTAGAAATTATGATTTTCAATTTAAATTTAACATAAAACCGTAAAACAAAAAATATTGATACCGTATTTTTCATGGTTTTATTCTGGTAACCACAGCTGCCAGTTTTTTACCGTAAATTTTACGGATTTTTTTACAGTGTAGGCTGTTTTGTCTGTCACACTCTCCTTCCACTGCAGTTACACAAGCAAAGAAACTGGACATGCATACTTTTAAACCAAATAAATCACATGCAATTATCTATTAAGAGTTAAAGTGGTGTCTTACTAAGTGGGCGAAGTCCATCAATACTTCCAAAGCGACATGTATTATCTAAAAATAAAAATGTAAACAAATTTAAAAAAAGAAAAGCTGATCAGAGTAAATCTCTAAACCTTGTTCCATAATTTTATATAAATTAACAGAGTACATTTTCTGTTTATATACTAGTAATAATCTGGGGGAAGCGAAAAATAACCTTTTCGTGTTTCTCAGAGTCCTTTAGACTGTATTTTTTATTTTTTTTAGCTGTCTGTAACAGTGTCAGTAGATTAATTATATTTACACTGTACAGTAATTGTGAAAATACAATTATGATAAGCTTTAAAATGTAATCTCCAGTCCTGTTTGCTGTCACACCTTTCCTGTTTGGAATTTGCTGAATTGCATTTCAAAAGTCAAAGTTTTTTCCTTTTTTTATGGAGCCTGTTTTGTGTACATTTCAATTATTGACAAGAGTTATTTAACAAAACTGAATATTATATGGATTTTAAATAGTTTTGAATTAGAATTTTTTTGTTTTATAGTATTTTCAAACAAAATATTTTTTTTGTTCTGAATTCTGAGACTGCAAATATTCATTTCCAATACAGCTTCAAGATTTCAAGATGAAGAAGAAATTCAGAACATCAAATTCAGATTTCTAAAATTCAAATTCCATTCCATCACAGTGGCCTAACTACAGACAGTGCAGGTAGTGCCCGTGTGATGAAGTTACTAGATTACTTTATATATAGAAATATTGATAAGACAATAACATTCATGCCGGAAAGTTTCACAACACTGAATAAAAGTATAAATTTGCATCAGTATTTTGGCACTTCAATGGTGAAGTGGTAGCACTTTTGTCAAGCATTTTTGAAGGTGCAAGTTCTAATACTCCCCTGCATTTTTTTTTGAGTGAGGTTGTACAAAGTAGTACGAATTGACACAAATTTGGCAAGTGCTGCGAGATGGTCGTGCTCTCCTGCCTCTCTGAGAGGATTGCAGTTGCCTGGAATTGTGTGCGCCCGTGTGTTTGAGGGATGCACGTAAAGATAATGGTTCAGTTTAATGTAAGAAAGTGATAAGACACTGGTTTTATTTGGTCGAAATTAAGTAGGTAAGGCACAAATTTGCCTAAAAAATAACCACAAAAAAAAGACTGCTTTGTAAGTAATCTTCCTGATTTATCTCTGATTAATTCTTTAGCACGTCTAATAGCGTAGAAAAACTTGATGATGCAACAGAAAGCATACACTCTCTCTTTTCTAGCACT
>JAUCMU010000042.1:10133227-10162159 GCA_032275025.1 Enteromius treurensis | reverse complement strand
AAAAACTATAAACTGGTTCTTCAAATCTGATTGGCTAATCACAATGTTGTTCCAGGGTCAACAAAGATGTTGACCCAAGGACACGCTGAACTCGGCAAAATCTGGTTCTGCCCCTCAACCCATTGCTCCCTGTTAAAGAACACTATATGAAGCACATCAGAATGTTTTCATCAAAGGCTATCATTTCTTTCTGACTTAAAAAACACATGAACATCTTGGATGACATGAGTATGCGTGAATCAATAATGAGGAACATTTTATTCTGCAAGTTAATCCTTGAACAAATGTAGGTTAATTTACACAAATTGATTTTGTTCAGAAGGACATGCCGTTGATTGTTAACATTGTTCATCGGTGTCGGTAGTCTCAGCCTTTTGTGAAGGTTGTATTTTTCCCTCAGTTTTCCTGTGTGACACAGTTGGATGTCAATATCAATATCTGACCACAAATGATTGCAGACTGCAGAGCATCCAAGACAGTCAAAGAACAGTGGGCAGCTTTACTGCTCAGGACAAACCAGGAAGTCATACGCTTTCACAACAGGCTGTAAAGAGTCATTGATGCTTGAGGAGGTATTGAAAAGCAAGGCTATGTGTTGTTCTCAGGGCCTCCTGCAGGAATGTAATCAGCTGTGTGCCGAGTATCTCTTCCAACCTGACAAGCACTACGATGTGTCCTACGACACTGGGGACAAAAGCATTCAGTGTGGACGGCACGTAGACGTCTTCAAGCTCTGGCTCATGTGGAAGGCGAAGGTATGACAAACATATCCTTATTCAAACTAAAAATGTGTTTTCAACCACCATCAGAAATGTAAGCTGGAAAATGATAGCTCCCATACATAAAAAATAAAAGGAAGAGACGAAGAAGATAGTTTGAAATCCACAATTGAGAAGTAGAAATTGTACGCCAATTATTTAAGAAATGCATATTTTATTTATCCTTTTATATAACTGTATTCTATTATTAAGGGGCTACATAGATTTAAATATGAAATATATAAACTATCTAAATATTTTTTTCCTGAGCAAATATTAAATACATTCTTTGTAGGGTTCTGAGGGTTTTGAAGCACAGATCAACCACTGCCTGGAAAATGCAGAGTATCTTTACTACAAGCTGAAGAGAAGAACAGACTTTCAGCTTGTCTTCAAAGGAAAGGTATCAGTGCTGTGTTTCTGTAAACATTCAGCATCTTTTAAGAAGGGAATCGCTGAATGATTCTAACAGATGTTAGAGCTTAATTCATGTGTTTCATGTATTATTTCAGCCCGAACACAGCAATGTCTGCTTTTGGTATCTCCCAAAACGACTGCAAAGCATTCCTCCAGGCCCAGAGCGAGACAGAGAACTTCACATGGTAAATTTTTCTTTTCATTTCTTACTTAACCAGTAAATGCAGGAAGAGAGGTTTGCTTATTTACAGAGCGGTTCCTGTTATCTGCTTATAAGCTGACATTATGAATTCCCACAGGTGGCTCCAAAAATCAAGACAAAGATGATGGAGGAAGGTTTCACAATGATTAGCTATCAGCCTCTAGAAGACAAAGTCAATTTTTTCCGCTGTGTTTTTTCCAACCCAGCCACTCGGAGAGAAGATGTGGAGTTTCTTATAGAAGAAATCGCTCGTCTGGGCTGTGAACTCTAGAGATTCTTTCTTTATAAAAAAAAAACACAGGATGAATATTTATTTATTTATAGTCTTCTTTCTTCACATCTCTGATTGCAGTTGTCAGTACCTACAGCACTGTGAGCGAAAGAATTTCAGCGTTTACTTTTAATCTTTGAACATTTATAATATGAGTAATTATTAATAATTTATTCTTCGTCTACGTGAAGTGTGTTATACGTGATCTCCTCTACAAATCCTGCAGCTTTTGACTGATGAACATCTTAACTAAATTATAAATGAGATTTGAAAGGCATAATATTGGAGCCACATTGACCAAAGGGAATAGATGATCACTTTTCATAAGAGTCATTCCCTAAACTGCACCTGCTCTTAATCAAGATGTACACATTATTGTGTGTGTTTGTGTGTTCTGAAGGGAAAGTGGAATTACTCAAGTTTCTGTTCAACTGTTTTGCAGTGTGCTAGTGCCTTCTGCTGGTAGGACCTAATAATGGCTGGAGCTACTGAATAAATAGGCTTGCCTTAATTATTAGATTGTGAGATACTGAGCAATATAAAATGGGTCAAATATTCATGGTAACATTCATTTAAATAGCATGTTTCAATTAACATGCTCAAATCAAGCACATTATTGGTCTCGGGTATGTGTTGGTACTTCACTTGTATGTGTGAGAAAGTGATTTTACACATTTTTATTTATTTATTTGTATACCACCTGCTGTTTTAGCTCCATTAATAATACAATTATATAGCATGCAGGTCCCTCTGAATTTGGGCTTGTTATTGCAGCACAAGCCGTTAGCTAGGATTAATTTGTCTTCAAGCCTACAACTCACAGTTAAGATTGAAAATCGGTCAGAACAAATGGTTTTTTTTACGCTTTTAAGCCCAAGCTTTTTGTCCTGACAATATTTTTTATCCATATATTCCCAAATATATATTTCAAAAGCAGCTGACAACATCCTTGTGCGGCGCAGAAGAGGATTTGTGAGCATGTGTGACTGAAGATGGATTGTGTCGGTGTTGTGTGTTAATGGCCTGTTAAAGGCCCCTTTGGATAGGTGATTTACTAAAGTTAGAGGAGAAACCGACATGTGGACAACACCATCAATCATGTACAGTGCTGCCTGGCACTTTGCATGATTTTAGCAAATGCGTGTTCTGTTGCACGTTGACAGATGCAGGCCGAGGTAAATGAGGTGTACTCTTTTGGTATTGATAGGCAGAGCTCTAAATATGCATATTGACACAATAACATGGCCAAAATATGTGGAGGCTCCTAGAATACCACCCAAATCTTTTTCATTTTTTAAATTAAATGTAAAAATGAAATGCTGCTTTTTCAGCTGACACTCTTCTACATACACATGATTATTTAGCAGATATTTTAATCCAAAACAATGCCTTTCCACTATGTACGCCATTTAAATATACTAAAAACATACATGTATTGTATTAATACAATGGAATTTTTTTTTTCTTTTCAGATTTATCTGACAGGTGTTTTGCCAATAGTTTAAACATTTTCAAATGTCTGTAAAATTAATTACTAATATTATACATATATATATATATATATATATATATTACACTGTATGTAGCGTTTTTGCATTTCCAGGTTTGAAATGTAGAAGTTAACTGAAGGTAGAGGCACAAATGGAAGTCTACATTTTGTCAACACAAATTTATAGCTTTTTATCTCATAATTTTGACTAAGAATGGTCATCATTTTGAATTATAGTCAATTATTATAAAATTATGATTTACCAAATCCAACAAATGTTTTTCTTAAGCTTCTCCATTAATGGGCTTCCATAGATCATAATGAATATGTTTCAATTTCTCCAAGAGGGAACAATGTTTGGGTGAGGAGACAGCAACTATGCTATGCAACTGGTAAAAGGGTGTAGCTAAATCAGTCAAACCTGTAATTACTGTAAGAGTACAGCATGTACAAAATGTGAGTACCAGTGTTGGGGAAAGATACTTTTAAAAGTAATGCATTACAGTATTGCGTTACTCCCTAAAAAAGTAACTATTTACGTTACTTAGTTACTTTTTATGGAAAGTAATGCATTACGTTACATTTGTGTTACTTTTGCGTAAATTTTTAAATATGGGCAGAGCTTGAGTGTTTGTTTTTAATATAAGAAGTTCTATTTATACCAAAAAGTGTCACAAATAAACTTCAGGCAGAAGAAAAAGTAAATACACATCTGTAAAGTAGAATACAGGATAAGAAAGTTAAAAACAAAAAACAATGAAGCACAATAGTTATTTTTTGTTATTTTTGCTTGTAAATATGGTTGAACTGGATCATCGAAGGATAGCAGAAAGACACTGGTTAATAAAATGGGATTAGATACATTTGTGTAATTTAATTATTGTAGATTATTGCAGATTCGATTATTGTGTCATATTCTGAGTTTTCTTTTTTATTTTGATGAATACTAAATCTGTTTTTTGAGAGTAAGATGAATTTATGCACATTCACTCTAGAACTACACTGTATTCACAGACTGCGCACAATGCTCTGTATTTCTGATTTCTCCCAACATAGTTGTCAGTAAATAAATAGGAAAACAAAGTAACTGGCGTTACTTTTTTGAAAAAATAACTCAGTTATATTAAACTAATATAAAAAAGTAATGCGTTACTTTACTAGTTACTTGGAAAAAGTAATATTATTATGTAACTCGCATTACTTGTAATGCGTTACCCACAACACTGTTGAGTACTGTCATGTGCTTGTCATTATTTTGTTCATAAATGATTTCTCATACCATACCAGGTCTAAAAATAATCCTACTTGGCCTACTTAATCCCAATTTAAGCATAGCAGAATTTTTTACTATATGACCTTGTCCCAAAATCTGGAAAATCATTGATCCAGATCAAAATAAGGAATTATAAAATGCATACAAGAGATTCATTCTATTTTTATAGCAAGTGAAAAAAAAGCAAAATACTGTCATCAGTCAAGTATGATGGGTGGGGTTGACAGCTTTTGTTGCAGATGGGTGCACTGCACTGGGCTCATCTCATATTTGATATTAATGTACAAATGTGATAAACCATAAATTTTAAGAAAATTATAGTTATTTGGTTTAATTTAGTTTTAATGAATACATATTGAATTAAAAACATTGATTGATTTAGGATTTTAATAGTAACAAACTAGTAATAATGAATTTCCTTACCCAGGAACATTCCAAGAACACGTGTGTGCTTTCCTCTGAACAGTAACAAGATGCAGTGCATGCATGTCCTCCGTCAGCAGCACCACACGCATGCATTGTTTACATGCAGAGGAAAACATGCTCATGTGTCATGATTGATACTTCATAATGGTAGGTGCAGAATATGTCCTTACAACATTTCATGGTCTGGGAAAATTAAAGTTGTGTTGCATGTCTACAAAAGGTCAGAAAGCTCTTGGATTGCATCAAAAATATCTTGTGTTCCAAAGGTGCACTTTAATTTTGAGGTGAAGTATCCCATTAATTTAAAGTCAGACATGTTTCTAATAACATCTGAAGAATATGCATCTGTGACACAATAGCATTAACAAATTCAGGGTTGGTATGATTTATATAGACACATTTTATAATATATATATATATATATATATATATATATATATCAAAATTACAGAAAATTTTAATATAAAGTTATTAAGAAATGATTACTATTTGATTACTATGATTAACATTTACATATCCAAAATGTTACCTGATGCTTTAGTAAAACATGGCGATTTGGGCTGCGTTTCCCAAAAGCATTGTGAGCCTAAGTTGATCTAAGTATATTAGATTAATACATTAAAAATATTAATAAGAGTTTAAAGGAACTAATTGGATTTTTATTTTAAATCAACTGTAAATGTCTTCACATTCAATTTTGATTGATTTAATACATCTTTCCTGAATAAGTATTAATTTCTTCCCAAACATTCTTACTGGTCCCGCATTGACAATATTGTATTTGTGCATTTTTTAAGTAGCATGTAAATAGCATCATATCAATAATAGTTTTGAAGGAAGTATAAATTATGTCACACAAATCAAAGATTGATTTTTTTTTCACTCTTTTAATCAAAGGCAAAGTCACAACCCATTAGTACAAAAAAAAGCAACAGTTCGTTACCAATAAAAACATGATTTGTGGCATTTTAAAGAAACTGAAACATACAACAATCAGACAAAGCAATAAACAGTATTTAAAGGCAGTGCAGCTAAGTAGCAATATGTAATTTCATTTCTGCATTTTAGTGTTCAGTCACAAATGCCTCCTGACTGTCAATAACGCACAGCTGTACTGTAGTATTAAAGAGTAAGTTAATTTCCCCCAGGTACATACAAGACATGCAAATACAGAGTCAATACTGCAAAATTCTTTAAAGACATGAACAAATTCCCTTATGTATTAACAAATCAGGGTTTTCACAGACTTTTGAAATACCCCAAATTGCATAGATTGTGCACTTGACTTCTTAATTCCCTTCTGCTAATCTACCATATACTTAAGTTACCAGATATGCGATGTACATAATCACAATCACATAATGTAAAGAGATTCCAAACCAGCAGTTGGTCCTTCACAAGTGAACCTGTAGAATCAGTCTCATCCGCAGGAAATAATAGTGAAGCGTTTGGACACGCAGGACATGTTATGCAGCACGATCCCAAGCAGAAAAATCAAAATGAATGCCACCAGTAGCACAGTGCAAACCCCCGTCCAAGCAGTGTTTTTAACCGCCACCTCCTCCTCCTCCTCCATCACCACCTCACCTGTGTCGTCCCCCAGTACGAGGCTCCCGCCATCAGAGACGTTTAACACCCCAGCGCTTTTAGAGCCAAATCGGCACGCTGGCTGTCCAGGAAGCATCGCCTCATCTGTGTCCAGAGGGACGGGCAGCAGATAACAGCCGCTGTTGGGTAAGTGTATAAATATGGGAGTGTGTTCGGAGGAGTGAGACAGACTGATAATGGAAAGTACTTCCGGGTCGTCTGGAAGATGGGAAACCGAAAGTCCGTTGGGCACCTGCGTCATGCAACGGCACCAAGGACAACGGAGCTCTCTCTGGCTGAGCCTCATCTGGCTCAGACACACGGAGCAGCAGGTATGCTGGCATTGCAGGAGTTTAGGACGGCGCCGTTGGCTGAAGTAGTTGAAACAGATTTGGCACTCAAGCCTGGAGTTCTGGGACAAGGTGTCCATGGTCCTTTAAAATGTGGCTCTTCGGTTGCTTTAATGACAGTTTTCTTGTCGATTTGTATCGCCACTGCACTTCTCCGTCAACCGCTCTGTGCTGATGGGACCGTCAGTGCTTTAATCCACGTCTGGGTCTGCTTGTGGAAGAGAGACAAATATGTTGCATCAAAACACTGTCAAGAATTTAATCCAGGGGATAGGTTTTGGCACATGAACACGCAGGAAGAGGGGTTCGTTTATTATGCGCTATCTGTGAGCTGGATCTAAATTCTTGTCAGGCTTGACTTAGATGTAGACGTCCTGGATAAGTAAACAAATCAGCAGGGATTAGGACTGACAGTCACCCTAAGCCTAGAAAACAATGGTGAAGAATGCTGAGGCTATATCGTGTATGTGAGCTGAAAACAAAACAGCTTAATTGGATAATTATCAGTGATTAATTCTAGGAGTATGTGAAATGACTTGATAGAACACGGAGTGATTCTTACCATGGGTTTATTATAGATCCAAGCAGGGTTTTAAATCACTCAATGAGCACAGTTGGAAATAAAAGCGGTCTACAGGAATGTCCTTCCCCATTTAATGATGAAATGTCTCTGAAAAAGGGAAAATACATGATAATAAAGAAATAGGTACTGGACGTTAAATGTGCCTGATTAAAGTTGCGCCCTAAATGAGATTAAAATTAAAGGGTGAAGTAAAACTTAACATAATATTTCATATTCTAATTTTTATTTTTTTTTAAATTGCAAAATGTATCTGTAACGTATAGCCACAGAACCTGTCTTCACCAATAAATGGGGGGGGGGGGGGTATGTTAGTAAAGTTTATATATATATATCACATAAGGTAAGATTAGGAATCATGTTTTAATCAATAAAAACATTATTGAGTCATATTACTGTGCATTGTTCCCATTACATAAACCAGGCAAGAAAACGGTCTGAAACATTTGGACACATGATTCTTTTCTTTCTATTGAGTTGGTGTTTATGTTGTTCTCCTTGTTTCTAGGAACTGTTCTCAAAATAAAGCGGCAGCAGTGCTTTCTGCAAATGAGTGCTGCTGAAAATGGTGAATTGATTGATTTTTATTTAGTCTACCATTTCTAATAATACATTCTTCTCATAGCTCACCCAAATGCATCTGACACACAGCTACAATTATTATATTACGGATTTATTTAATAATTATTCTAATCTGAAGCTAAACAATTACAGTTTTATAGACTGGCAATTCATCAACATGTACAATCTTTATACCCTAACTGTTCGGCAACTTTTCAGACAAAATATATTGCTTTACTGTAAATATATATACACATGCATTTTTATTTTCTTATATTATTTCCAATTCATTATTTTTCCATATACTTTGTCAAAATAAAATCAATTCTTATAACTGTACTTTTAAAACACATCTTGCATTTGCTCAAAACGTATTTCAAGATTTTAAATGTACATTCTGCTACTTGAAGTGACATTTGTAATATATTGTGGCATTTGAAGGTTCAAAATCATTTCAGTTTAAAAGACTGGCACTGTTAACAACATGCATTTAGCACAGACTTGAAATATTTTGGCCAGGATCATTTATTTATTTATTAACATTATTTTGCAAAATGGATACATTTTGCTGTCTAATACATACAAGTTAACTTATAATTATAATTATAACTTATACTTATAATTTCCAGAGAAATGCTTATGACTTTCTGCATTTCTCAGTCTGAGCAAGACAAGTTCTTTCTAACCACACGATCATGATAATGGGGCGACATACCTTGCAAATGACACATCTAGTTCCCTTTCATGTTCTGCTTTTATTCCTCTGCTATATGTCCCTCTTCTATTTTTATTTGCTTGATCTTTAGATATACAGTTTAATGTTTATGATAAAATACATAATCATTGTTTTCTGGTAACAATATATCCTTGTAATCAGGGTTGCTTTATTGCCCCCCAAAAAAAAAAATGCAGTTTTACGCAATGGCCAGTTTAATCCACTTAAGAGTGTTTATACACCCACACAATGGGAGTACAAATTTTCACTGAATGAAAAACTTCCCCTTACAAGCAAAAGCAAAATGTGACCTAGTTTAGTTGAGCCCATAGGCACAATTTCTAAAACCTGCATTACACATGACTATTAGCATGCATGAAGCTGACCAATGAATGGGAGTTCAAAACCCCTCCAGCGCTCAAGCTTCCTTCTGTGACCTTAACCAATTCAGAGCCTAAAAACATTTCCTAACCTCATCTAAAATTTATTCGAGGGCATTTGTTTCCTTCAGGTACTGTACAGCTAATATGCATTTTAATTGCTTGGCTCAATGCTTGTCACTAAGGGAGAAATACTCAAGGCGAACTGAAGTGTGCCAGTACACGCGTCAATCACCTGAGAAAAGAATCAACACACATCAAGTTAAAGAAAAATGGCTTGCGGCCAAGTTTTCAGCATTAGCCTCACTCCAGACTTCCTGTTTTCACACTTACAGCCATAACATCATAATTTGCTCATGTGACCGTGACATGCAAAACAAAACAGTTATTGTGTACCGCGCTTCTCTTTCAAGTTGAGAAGGTTTATACCATGCAAGTAATTGCTCATATACGTATAATTCCACTCAAGCCCATGAGGGGACGAATAATTAATAATGCAATTAAGCCTGCTATTGTAGTATGAACGGACGGACGCCCCTGAGGGCTCATACGTTATTAGTTGCACATTATCTTGTGATATAGAAGCAGAAATATTTCCCTCCTCTTTGGGACTTCCTATCCAAATGCATTAATGCAATCTCACAGACAGCTTTAGAGAATTACAGACATGAATACCATGTAAGGGGGCTTTACAAAACCTTCTTTTGCTAAATGAGACAAATTCATCATTTGAAGTTGAATTGTTTAACATCAAATTGGTGTCATTGCAAAGTGCATAGAAAATAAAACAAATGTGGATGCTACAAGTCCATTTCACCGTTATAGGGAATCTTTGTGCTTCTGATAGTATTTCAGTTACCATGAAAACCAGTCCAGCTCAATTTCCTTCAGCAATTCCGATACGGCACACAGGGGAGAGAATGTGCCAATCTATTAAACGTCCTGTGGGCACATTTACTAAATCATAAAATATTTGAGAAGGTGTAACCTTGAGAACATGTCCTTTCAGTTCTCACTTTTGTACTGGCATCAATCTTTCATTTTATGCTGAGCAAGCTGGCTTTCACTTAATGTATTTTCTCCCCGGACTGGATTTATTTATTTATTTATTTTTTACTTTAACTTTAAACAACTGAGGATCAAGTGCATGATTAAAGAAATACAACGGGACTGTTACACTAGATGCGCCTCACAAGATATTATTAAATGTGAAACTACGCCTTTATGATTTTATCTTTAACATGAATCCCATAGTGGAAGCTTCAATGAGGGTCAATCTTCGGTCCGATGTCTTGAAAACTAAGACAAGCAGATAACAAACAGTCTGCTGCACGCTATACTGGAGCATCAACCTGACGGATGCAGCTGAAACAGGGGATTTGTCAGGAAGGGGGTAAAGAAAAGGGGGAAATGAAAAATGTCACATTAAAAATCTGAGGCCGTGAGCCATTTCTCAAGGGCAATGCGCTGACTAGAGCAGGTGGGGAGGGGCACTATTCATGCATGCCCTTGGCCTTTGCTTTTTGATGCCTTTTTTTTTTCATGCAACATAAGACGCCTGTGAGATGTGGTTGTTACAGCCCACCACCTCCAACGGTAACCTGCATAAACAACAATGCAGAAATGAGAAACATCCCAGGGTGACACATAATTTATGCAGCAAAGTCAAACAGATCTTCATGTGTGTTTATTTTCTAAACAAAACACACCGAACTTCGGCTGAGCAGGGTGTGTTTGTGACAGGAAGCAGATAAGCGTTTAACTTTGTACTGAAATGCTGTCTGGACGGGTGTCAAATTTACAGAACTCTTACAGTGATTAAAAGCACATGCCGATCATCAACACAAACCCATGTTAATAATAAAACCAAACGTAAAGAGAACAAGGAGCTCAAATCCTGAGTGGATCAAGCAGTTGTCTGATAGCAAAGCACTGAGCTGAGATAACGCAAGATAATATCTGTGGAATTTACTAATTAAGCCACAAGGGCAAAGTAAAGACAAACAACCTCTGATATCAAGATTTTAGTTGAGGTTGAATGACACATAAACAGACTCTGTGAGCTAAAGTTTGGGATTCGTAAAGACACCCCAAATATTTTGGATTGTGTGACATGTACAGGCATTATCAGGGCACGTCTGCTTTCATAAACAGGCGTATTTAGACTAGTTGCCACTTGCTGTGTTTCAAAACCTAGCAAGCTGCTTACATTTCTGGGCATCTTGCACGCCTCTGTCACCCTGAAATGCTGTCTAGTTAGGCAGCTCACAATATTTTGACATGCGGCCATTGTTGTCTCTAAACAATCAAAACAGCACTTAAACCGGAACAGAGACAGAAAGCTGCCCCAAAATAACCATGCTGCAATGTAGAAGAGCAGGTTCCTTCCGTGCTGCACTGGTGCATAACACAACGCAACACAGTGAACCACGATAGAAAACTTGATGGGTTGATACAGAGGCTGAACTTGCCTTGAGCAGATGTGCTCCAATAAAGTTACACGCGGAGCGCAGGTTATAAAACCGTGGTTGAAACGTAATGCAACACATATGCATCGATACAATGGAACAAAACTGACACAAACAGGTTTTGTTTGCTGTAAACTCTGTTTAAGAGTACAGACTTCCTCAAAACAATTTTAATGAAAATGCACAAATAGGAAAGCTAAGTAGTTTCACCTGTTTTCTTTGAAAAGATTCGGGGGGGGACTCACCTTGAACATTGAGAGGTGTTTTCATCTATGCAAACGGCGAACATCGCGTGCGGAGCAGCTTAATCTGTCATGCTTCAGTCTGCCTTCTTCAAAGGCTGTAGTGTAAACGCTCTCTGCTACTCCCTCAACGCAGCCAATTGCGAGCGACATCTGCGAAGGGAACGGCCAATAGGAAACCCGCTAAACATTCTGCCACGCCCCTTAACCAGCGCCGTTCGAGTCTTAACGGGTCTGATCGTTTAGTCATTTCAAAGGCGGATTATATTTGTTACAAAACAAATACGTACTTGCCTTACACGATAAGTACAACAAACAAGCTTCTTAATAACATAAGCCTCAGTGTAAGTAAATATTACAAAAACATAAAAACTTTCCGTTGGTATCTTTTTGTAGAAGCGCTAAATGTAGGGTTTATATCATTAAGAGTTGAGCTATGCCGTGAACTAGCCTACTGAAGATGCTCACAATGCTGTTAAAAAAAAGTTTTGTTTTGCGCATTGATGAATGGTATTACATGACAAGTTGTTTATCCATTTCTATACCCTTCCTCTGGGCAAAAATCAGATTAAATTTAAAGTAAGCCATCAAACCGACTTTTTAAATGTCAAAGCTGTCATTCAAAGCGACATAACGTATTGCAATGCTGAAATATAAAATCAGAAGGAGAACCTGAAAAGCTTGTGACATGCGGGTTAATATTTTTAACCTCATGTAGAAATAGTGTCCTGCAAATATAGTCAGACTGAGCGGACACCTAAACATTCTTAAAAAAAAATATTAGTGTAATTAAAGGGGAAGACTAAAAACAAAAATACGCGCTTTCAAAATACAGATTAAGAAAAAGGCCACTCATTAGTAAATTTGGGCAAGTGGTGAAAAACCTATAGTGCCAGATTTTTGTTTTAAAGTTCACCACGAGCCAAGGTGCTGGAGTCATCAGGCCCACACTAATGAGCTGGCCCTTGCAAATTAAAAACACATGGATAACGGCAATAAACAAATGCACCCTATAGTGAGGAAGTTTTTTTTTTAAGAGAATGGGAAGGGCAGATGGGGGAGGGGAAAAAAAGGGACACAGGTCAAGTGCAATGCCGAGGCTTTAATGACACAATAACACTGTACAGCTATGGAGTTGTCTGCATGTCAACATTACACATACGTATAAAAATAGCACAGTAATAAAAACAAGACACATCTGGACTAAGAGTAGCCAAACAGCCAAGAGGTCCACTTTATTTCTCATCCTCCCCTCCCCCCTGCATCACCCTTAAACCAGCTGTACCTCCAGTGCCCAACATTTGAAACCGGTCACAGTGGGCCAGCCCTTGACCAATGCGAAGATTGTTACTCTTGCACACCAGACAAGATCCACACCTCCCAGATCGAGTCACATGAGAAGAAAAGACTTTCTACGCATAGGTCAAGGCCTGGTCCAGTGGGAGTAGTCTCAAGCATAATATTAAGATGAATGCATTGCACTCAAAATAGAAAGTTAACTTGAGCACTGGAAATGCAGCAAGGTGTACATCACTGCCATTCTTTTTTTTTTTTTTTTTTTTGAAGTTACATACAGTCAAGAACAGTGTCCATGTGTACATTCATTGTGAAGTGCATTTTCTTTTTTTCGGGTAATACATTCAAGTATTACAGCAGTGCATCGTGGTTTAGTATCTTGTGCCTCTTTTCTTTATAGCACCTGATGGGATGAAGATATAGCACAAATAAGTGACAACCAAGTAATGATTTAACTTCTTTAAAACACTGAACTCACCTCTGCCTCGCTGGCAGTAGGTAAAGTCGGTCTCATCATAGTCATCATATTCACTTCTTGGCCTTTGCTGGTGGACTGTCTTACAAGTTGGCCTTCTTAGTGGAGTTCTCCCTTCACAAATCAAAAACGCCACTTAAGAGACAAGCCGTACTTGACACTTGTATTCAGTGACTTTAAAGACTTCACACCAAAGTAGGCAAAACACCTCATCCACCATTTAAAAAGTCACCTACCTTGATCTTGAGGTCCACTAACTTGCCTCCAAGCCCTTGGTTTGGCACCACAGCTCACCCAATTCTCTTGGTCAGAGACAACACCCTCTCTCCATTGTTGTTCTAATAAGAAATTTCTACATTAGCGGACCACCTTGTGACAACATTAATTAAAAATGTATAATAAAAATAAAAACAAACCCTTACCAACACAAGGCCTGCACAAGCCTCCCTTTTGAATTCTCTTATCTGCTTTAACCAGAGAGCCATACTCCTCACAGCACTCTCCTTTGGGATGCACACAAGCCTGCTCGCGTAGATCACAGCTCTCTTGGCCTTCACACAGCAGCTTCCTGTGCCGGTGTTTGGCACAGTGATGCCCACAAGATGGCAGCGCATGCCTGCTGCAACACTTCCTCTTGGACACTCTCGGGGACTCGCAGTTACTCCGCACCTCTGCATCGAGGTCATACTCGCATTCTTGATCCGACACCTCCTCCCTCTCAGGATGGTTGCGTTCAGCCATTTTGCACATTCCTACCTCTTCCTGCAAGCTTGAGCCACAGCACACGCATGTTTTCTGGCAGCCAGGGCAAGCTTTTTCCATGCTTAACAGCTCTTTCCTTGAGCGAACAGGCACATCACTGGTTTCAGCCAGCCTGCCGCCACCGACATACACATGCCCCGGAACAAGATCGAGATCCTCAACATCAGTGGAGAACATCTCATCTCTGGAAGAGAGCTCATCTATGGATGGACTCAGGACACTCTGGCGCTCTTGGGTCACTTGAGGGTAGTAGCTGTAGGAATATGCACTGCCAATTGAGGACAGATAGTTTTGTGGAGGCAACAGAGTAGTTGGAGAATCAAAGTAAACAAGTGGGTCAATCTCTCGTTCAAGACTGAGGCCAGTTGTTGTCTTATTGCAGGGTAGGCGAAGGATTTGATACTGCAGGTCAAAGTCTTCAGAGATATTTATAAGAGGCTCCATAACTGCAGCAGCGTCAGTAGATGCAATATTCTGTACCTGCTCATCACCTGGTTTCTCCAAATCCAGGTTCTCTGTTGGATCAGCAATACTTTTGATACCGCTACAGAACACATTGCCAGTTGCACTGGTTGCTGGCTTCCCATTTTGGCAGCACAGTTCTTCAGAAACACTCTGTTGCTCATCGTCCTCATTAGCATCCTGTTCCTCATGGACAGATGAACTGTCAAGGGGAAGCACATCTGATAACACACATTCGTCCAGTCTACCCTGGCTAGATTCAGCATCATACGCTGAGTCACTGTAGGTCGTAGGCCTTGTGAGCGGATTGACCTTATCTTCCTTTCCTTCCTCTGAGTCAAGCTCTAACTTGGAGTCTTCATTTAAACCAGTCAGTTTTTCTCCCTGCACTACATCAGGAGTAGAGGAGACCACAGTGTTAAGCCCCTTGTCACCACCTTGTTCACAGGCCTTCAGACTCTCAATTTTGTCTATCAGTTTGTTGACTGAATCACTAGGATCTGTTTGGACCTCAGAACAGGCAGTTTCCCGATGCATCCCTGCATGTTGAAAGTGCTGGCGGACACGCAAATCGTAGGATGCAACAGAGGGGAAGTGGGGGTTGATTCTTCTGTAATCGATTGGCTGCATGGGTGCATGTGGAATCACATACCCAGGATACTGCATAAACTGATATGGGGCCATGTAGGGACGACCGAAGTGCATAGCTGGAACAAAGAAAAAGATATGGTTGTGATCAACTCAAATGGAAGCCTACAATAATCAATATTTCAGAGACTGATCTTACCTGGCCCTGGAAAGCCATAGTGGCCATATGGATTCATGGGCCACTGATACATGAAATAAGGCTGAGATGGTGGCTGAACATAGAAAAAGGGTCTAGTGTGGTTTACTGGATGGTGAGGTTGCCCAGCTCCCATTGATTGTGAGGTGTTGTTTATTCCTGAAAGGGGGGGAAAAGGGAGGCATTTGTATATTATGTTTGTAGGATATTATAGGCTACTCTTTGCTCAGTTGCTTGCCCAAAGTAGAGAAAAGCGCTGGCAAGAGTTTGATTACCTTCCATTTCTTGTGAAGAGACGACAAAAGACAACACAGGATACAAAACACCGCAATACTGGGAAATAAGAAGAGGAGAGCTTAGATTAGACTAATCAAGCAATACCAGCAAACGGCAGGAAAACTTAAAAACCGACACGCATGCTACTAATACGGTTCAAACGTAGCAACAACATAAACTACTAACCTTAGATGTGAAAGTGACAAAGTGGACTTAGTGTGCATTGAGCGAGAGCGACTAACTCTGTCGTCAAGGCTTTGCACTTCGGATTTATAGGTTGCATGTGTGTTTCCAGAGCTCCATATGCATGCAATCAAATGCCAGCCAGCAGGTGTATCCAATTGGTGCTATATCCAGGAAACGCTAACGTCGGATTTTATCATAAGAAGTTACATTTTTCATTTATAATAATATCACTACTAGTACTAATAGTAGTAGCATTGCAGTGTTAGTTCATATTCCACACAGTATCGTTTGGTATTAGAATTATACAATTAACGTTATATATACAATTATATCAAACACAGTCTTTTCTGTAAAGAAGCCTAGGAGTGTTACAGCAGTCGATCACTGCTTTTACTTTTCTTTTTTTTTCTTTTTTTTCCATTTAGAATAAATAGGTTTTTTTAATGAAATGCAGTTTGTGTTTCCTCATAGCGCCTCTCTGCGGGTAAACGCAGATGTATGTTTCAGTTTCACGGATGAGTGAAATGGGAGCGCTGCTTCTCTGACAATAAGCGGTGAGTAACGTTATGTTCATATTTATCGACAGCTCATAAAATAATTTAGACAGTTGACTTGACTAAAGGTATTAACAGAGACACATCTAGACGTTTCTCTGCAATGTCGCTGACCAGTGTTTTGACTGTAATTCCTAAGCGTTAGCCTGCTAGCTTACTAGTATAGCAGCGAGCGAGTTAAACCAACTTACGTTAGGGTTTTATTTGAGTATGTAAACACGTCTGTATGTACAGGATAGACAAGTAACAACGAACACCTTAAAGCGTTCAGTTTATATCAGAAAATTGAGATTTAACTGAATAAAGAAGTAACTTAGCTAACTAGCTTCGTGTGAGTTGTTATGGTTTCACTTTCATTCACAAGGTAGCTAGCGTAGTAAGTTAGCTAACGTGATTTTGTTTTAAAAAACATTCATACAGGTCACTTAAAGAATGTGATAGTCATGTACATCTATAAAATATTAACAATGACTGCAAATAAACTGGAGAATTACACCCTATGTTTGACGAGAATCAACAGACGTGTTGTTTACAATGCTTCAGACATCATAAATCAGCAAGCCACGTTGTGTCATGTATCTAAACGTTAACTATAAACGCAAGTACAGAGTAATTAGTTTGTATCCTAGTGCTTGCTCATGAAATAAACAATGCTTTCTGGTATTGCAGGCCCTGTGTGCTTTACACACGAAGCTTTGATGACTTTCAGTTTCAGCTATGGCCTCTCTCACTGATCAGCTGGAGGAGGTGAGGGTGAACGCGGAAGGCAGCTTGTCTAATCCAGATTCTGCCCAGGAGATGAGGGCAGGGGTGGCAGCCATGGCCGATATCCCCCTCCCGCCCTCCAGCAAATATCGCTACATTGCTGCTGAAAGCATGCTGATGGAGAACAGTAGTGGGAATAACAGGAAAGAGGTGAGAGCTGGTGTAATGATTCATTTTCCTACGCAGTTCAAAAAGTATATGATTACACAACAGGAAGCAAAAGTTTGACATTTTGATGATCTGACCGTTTGCATGTATTTATTGCATGCAAGGCAATGACCCAAGTCTTGATGGTTGGGGGGACCAAGGCGATAGAAATAGTTCTTTTAATTTAAATAAATTTAGTATGTAAAGGAATAAACAGCATTAAAGAAAACAGTAAAAGTAAAACTATTTGTATGCTTAGTGGAATACGGAAAAACAGTGGCATTTTCCCTTATGTTCTTCCCTCAACTTAGATGAGTTTATACATATCTCTCCAGTCTCAGTACTTGCGCTTAATCTCTCTAGCGTTTGGTGCCATTGTGTTAGCGTTTAGCTTAGCTCCATTCATACCGTAGGTTTCAAATAAGGATGAATTTAGAAACCACCAAACACTTCCATGGGTTCCCTGTTTAAAGACGGTTACATGACTAGTCACATGAGTGAGTAAGTATAGTGACAAAATAAAACGGCGGATAAAAAAAGATAACTGTAATGTATGGCTGAAGAGCCCTTCACAGCTCTTTGACCTCAGTGCAGTAATATCATTAGTCCTGAAAACTCCCCCTGTCCCTCTCACTTCTTTCAATTAAACCCAGGAGTGATGATATTACATTTGGGTTGTGTGAGCAGTGAAGCCCACGTTCTTTGATGTAATGGGCCATCTCATTCATTTTGACATTGACGAGAGCTGTGGCACTGCTAAGGCATAGCTGCCTAAAAATATATCTTTTTAACATTTTTGTAATTTAACAATAAACAAAGTGGGACGCAATAGTGTACAGAAGAAAAACGTCAATAATATCAGATATTTACGGGGTGACAATTTGTCCATGTGTGATTATTGGGAGGGGGAAATGTCTACATTGGTTACTGGCTTGACAGTTTATATTGGGAATCAATGGTTCACACTGGCTATGTGATTGAGTGACATAAAGAGCATAATAATATATACTGTAGCACTGGGTAATCTGTCACATCTCAAATTTGTTCTGTTTCCATTCATTCGCATGCAAATAAAAGTAAATTTTTACCAACTGTTGCTGTAATTTATTCTTCTTCAGACTGTTCTGTTGTACATTCATATCTTCTGATCCTTTTAGTCCCTTGGCCTGCTGCAGAAACTTTCCACTGCTCTTAACATCTTGGAGAAGTATGGCTCAAATCTGACCAATCCCAACAGGCCGAAGTACTGGCGCACAGTAAAGTACAACAACCCTGTCTTCAGGACTACCGTAGACTCTATACAGGTGTGTGTTGAATGAGATTATGATGCTTTTTGTATCCATGCAAAATATCTGGTTACTGTTGTATATCTTGTCTCTCAGGGTGGCAGAGCAGTACTCAACCTGTACGGCTACACCAATCAGCAGCAAGATGGCTTGAGCTTTCCTGATGATGTTGTCCAGCCGGATGTTGAGAAGGTGGCATCTGTGACTCTTGAGATCATGTGCCTCCGTATGGAGCTGGACATGCTAATCAAGGTCTCAGACTGTAAAGTATAAGCACTCAGTGAATTTTTTGTACCAAGAACATTTAGCTTACTTAGAATCTGCTCCTTTTCTGTAGGGTACCCATCCTTATCCAGAGTTTTTTGAAAGACTTATTCCCTCCCTCACTGTGCAGGTACAGTTTTTCACCATTCTGCACTGATCATTTATGTGGCTATAAAATGTCTACGCACTTTTTTTTTTTTCAACATCAGAATCACAAATTTAATAGTTTTATTCTGCAAGGGTACATTAAATTGATCAAAATTGTCAGTAAAGCCATTTGTATTGGTAAATAGAAACTGCTAAAAATTCAATTGTGCTGTCACATGAATAAATGAAATTTTAGAGTAGAATAGAAAACGCTTACTTTAAATAGCACTAAGTTTTGCTGTATATTTGAATACAGTTACTGGAATACACTGTCCATATAATGTCTATACAGGATGAGGAAACCAGCACAGATGCAGCTGTCTTCTCTCCTAGTGAAAGACCATGGGAAAAGTCAACTCTCTCGCCTGCATCGACTCCTTCTCAGTCTAAATCTCCATTCAGTCCAGCCCTCTCTCTTTCTTCTCTAGTGCCCTCTAAACATACAGGTAAGCCTGTCACGCTTTCCTTTTAAAGAATATATTTAATTGTGTGTGACTGTCCACTTTTATTTTTTCTGTTCAATTCCATTTAAATTGCTCTGCAGAGAACTGCACCATATGTGGTATCTTTCCAGTTTCTGCTCACTGTCCCACCTGTACTCAGCGGCTGTGCACAGAATGTGACAAACTGTATCACTCCCATTCAGGACGTTCCACACACATTAGGGTTCCTGTGACTTCCTCAAAAGCCATGAAACGGCTCAGGTTAGCACTGAAAGATTGAGAGAATATATTTGTGTGGAGGAATTTATTCAACAGATCTCTTTGTCTTTATTTGTTTTTGTTTTTTTAGCTCATCGTTGTCAACATGGCAGTGCTCCTACTGCACGACAGTAAATACAATGCATCAGGTTTTATGCGAAACCTGTGATCGACCCCGCCTGTCCTCTGCTGCTCCATCTTTACAGGAAGAGCAATCACAGCCCTCTACAATATCTGGTTAGACTGTGCATCCTTATTTTTTCCACGCTAAATAGTCCGCCAGACCTGTTTGACCATTTGATATGTCAGTTGAACATGACTAATAAAAATAAATTTCACTTTTTTCAATTAGAGTGGCAATGTAAAAGCTGCACTGTAGTGAACGCAGGCAGCAGCATTCTGTGTGAGGTATGTGAGCGCCCTCGTCTGGCAACCAGACCTCCTGTCGCACCCTCACGGCCGACCTCCACAGCCACAGGACTAATGGACAGCCAGGTGCCACGATCCACTACATGCATTTATTTTTTTACTGATATATTTTAAAGGTGAACTGTAACTGTGCCAATACGTCTAATCAAGTGACTTTCAGTGTTCTATACAATATAGATTTCAGATCAGTTTCATAGTGATAAGCAACAGAATATCAGTTATGCGAAGTTCTTTACATGTGACACTAATTCAAATGATGCTATAAAGCAGCTGTACAGATACAATGGTGTCATATTCAGTTCTAGTCAGTTCAGTGTTCATTGAGTTCAATTGAATAAGCATTTAATTAATTATGTTCAGGTTCATTAATTATGAAACGAGTTCAGTTCAGCTATGAACAGCTCTACAGAAGGCAACAGTGTTGTCGTTCATCTCAAGTAAATTCAGTGTGTACTCATTTCAACAGTGTTGAGATTGCAAAAACTAATTTTATTCGGCTAAAAGCTGCTCTACTGAAGACAATAGTGTCATCATGTGTCGTCAATTCAGCTCAGTTATATACTCATCCGATAGTGTCAGTGCATTCGACTCGATAATAAAACTATAAATGATGCATGTTGCAAAAAGTAACATTCCTCCATTCTTCACAGTAAGTTCAAGTCAATGTTATTATGGTGTCCTAAAAACAGATCACAGTTCTTTTTGGGTGTTACACATAATCTATTTATCCTGAATTTAAATCCCTGTTTTGACTCCAATTTTCCTTATGTCATTCAGTGGGTTTGCCAGTTTTGTACGTTCGTCAACCACACACCAACACCTGTATGCGAAATGTGTTGTCTTTCGAGAGCAGAGCCTGCTTTATCACCCTCTAAGCCCCTCCCACTCTCACCAGTAAAGGATGTCACACCGCTTCCAGCCCCACCTAAAGAGATTCCCACTGAGGATCATGATTTGAAAAGGCAAAGACTGATGAGGGAGGAAGGGCTTAAACTTATTCAGCTCATTCGTGTAAGTCTGAAATGGTTGTTGTTGTTGTTGTAGCCTGAGTATTATCCTCCGAAGTGTACAAGCGTCCTCATTGTCTCTGTCCTTTTCTCAGGAGGGAGAGAAGAAAGGAGTGAGCCCGGAGGAGGTTTACACCAGCATGTGTGTGTCGGGAAACAGTAATGTAACGCCGTATGACTGGCTGAAAGCAGAGCTACCTCATGTGCTCGATGAGATCTGTGTAATGGCTGCATCCTGTCAACAAGAACCCAGTGCACAATCAAATTGTTCAGGGGGGAACAATGGCCAGGATGGACAAAAGAGCAAAGCTGTGCCCCTGTCCAGAGCAGAAGCCAAATTGGCCTGGCTGGCAGCAGGGGGAGATAATGAGAAGGCTGTCAGACAGGCTCTCAGAGACCGTAGAGTTAAAGTGAGTAAAGTCTGTCTTTGTGCCTCCAATCATAGTGACACTGACACAGACATGCAGACAACAGGTGCATTCTTGGTATATGTGACCTTCTTTTCTGTTTTTGTTTGTTAGGTAAAAGAGCTTGGCTCTCTGGGCTTTAATGATGTGACCCACTGTGAAGAAGCCCTGCGGCAGAGTGGAGGGGATGCGAGGGGGGCTCTTGTTCTGCTCCAGCGCCCTTTACTAGAGCCATTCCATCAGCGCATGTGGAGCGACGAACCTGAGCCCCCCATCAACATCGACCATCCAGATAAACAGGTGACTGGCCTTTTACCTTAATGGACCTTCACTGAGACGCTGCATTGCTTTCTTATCACTAGATGTGCAAAACAGTTTTTGTGGTGGGGTTGGGGGCGTATTTCATTGATTACATAATGCTGACAGACAAAGATGTTTACATTGGTTAGTGGCCAAAATGTTATGTTATTAAACATGACTTGAGTTACATATGTTTGTCTGCGTTTAGCATGTTTGCCGTAGGCTGCTGGCAGTGTTCGATCTGCCCAGCTGGGGGCGCTGTGAGCTGGTTCTGTCATTGCTGCGGGACCCTACAGCCACATACACACTGGAGGATGTGGTTCAGGCCGTGCGTGAATCACCTGACCGGGACTTCATTCGCCGTGTGCTGAATAAGGAATGCCCCATCTGCCTGTCAGTTTTTCCCCACAGCAAGGTACTTTGCGTCAGCTCCTTCTGTGTTTTGCTCCAAATCTTGCACTTTTTACATCAGAACGCCCTTACCCTTAGGCGCATGAACTGTTTACCCAGAAATCATCATCAACTCATCATTTATTCACCATCATTTTGTTCCAAACCTGTACAACTTTGTTCTGTGGAACAGAAAAGCAATAAATTTGAAGAGTTTTGCTAGTTGAACAGTTTTGGTTCCCATTGACTTCGGTTGTTATACTTGTACATCTAATGGAAGTCAATAGCAACCCGAAACGGTTTAACAACATAAAAAAGACAAAGAAAAAAACATTTCCATGTTCAGCAGAAGCAAGTTAGGTTTTTTTAGAACAACATGAGGGAAATACAGGGGGGGGAAAAAACAAGTCACAATCTAGTCAACATCATGTTGTTTCAGATTTTCATGGCTTTATTTCTTCAGTGGAATGCAAAATACAAAAATGTAAAAAAAAGTCTACCAGTTCATATATTTTACCTTCTGATAGTTTATGTTGTCATACTGCATACTGTCCTACTGGGTCTTGTTCACAAATAATCTCTACATCTCTTTAAATTTTTTGACTAATGTATATGTGTTTGACAGTACCTTTAAATTAAATCAGGATTTTATTGGTGTCTTTCTTAGATGCAGTCTCTGACATCGTGCCAGTGCTCTGTGTGCTGTGGATGTTTTAAGCAGCATTTCACCATAGCAGTGAGGGACAAGCACATCAGAGACATGGTGTGTCCTGTCTGCACAGAGCCTGACATCAACGACCCTGAGCACCTAAACAGCTACTTCTCCACTCTGGATATACAGGTACTGCAAGAGAGAAAAGAAATAAATAAAGATGGGCAGTGCAGTACTGAGCTTTAACGCAGCAGTATAACTGGACTTCAAAATACTCACTGTGATTGTGTGTGTGTGTGACTGACCAGCTCAGGGATTGTCTTGAACTGGACGTGTACGATCTCTTCCACAAGAAACTGACTGAGCAGGCTCTCATCAAGGACCCAAAGTTCCTGTGGTGCAGCCATGTGAGTGACACTGCTTCCCTGCACTTCCTCACTGTTTGCTTTTTCTCATGCTCAAACAGCAGTTGTCTCATTCAAACGCATTTAACACTGATCTGAAAAGAGGCGCGTGATCTCAGTTGTCTTCATGTTTGCGTCTCATGCCTCTCACGCTTCCCTTTTACTCTCTTCTCATTTTCACAGTGCTCATATGGCTTCATCTATGATGGCGATCAACTCAAGGTCACCTGTACGCAGTGCAGGAAAAGCTTTTGTGCTCAATGCAAAAAACCGGTAAGAAAGAGATATGTTTGAGAGTAATTAAATGTACTGCAACAACCTATTTTTTTCCATAGAACGACAGTAGTCCGTAGCTTCAAAATAGTCTTGCAAATGCAAAAACTTAACACGTTATGTTTACCAATAAATCCAAAATATACTCTTGTATGCATGTCTACTGACAAAAAGACTGAACAAATACTTCATTGAGTTATGGAAGTTAATGTTTTTTTTTTTTTGTGACTGCTTTGTGTCTCTTTGCAGTGGGAGCCGCAGCATATGGGGCTCTCGTGTGAGCAGTTCCAGCTGTGGAAGCGGGAGAATGACCCCGAGTACCAGAAGCAAGGCTTGGCCGGATACCTGCGTGACAATGGGATCAGTGAGTCATCTTTTGATCTGCTCCAGAAGCATATAATCCACGTATTCTCACAGCTAATCGTACCACTGCCATAACTGCCCCTGCCCCATTCTGACTGCCTGAATAGATCTGAGCAGAATTAACCTTAAAGGCCTGTACACACGGGGACGAATACCGTGCGCAAATACCGTCAATGTTTTTTGCTGTTCATACCCAAACGATTTTCAGTGAAGATGAGCTGACGGCGCTTAATGAAAAACAGAAATACCCCACTATAAGTTGGCACTGCACAACTTTTTATGCTTCTGACACTCGCTATCACATAGAAGAAGGGAGCCAGAAGAAGCTCTGGTCATAATCGTTCACATGCTTCTTTGTTAACTGACAAAAAACATGGATATCTCTCATCGGTCGCCCAGTTTTTAACACGACGCATCAAACCAAAAAAACAAGGCTGGAGCTTATTTTTTTTATTTATTTATTTTTTTAATGATGCATTGCATTTTACGCTTCAGTGTGCACACTCACATTGGCGCCCTTTGTTTAGTCACGAGGCGTTAAACGTTGGCGAAATTTGCATGCAATATTCATCCCAGTGTGAACAGGCCTTAAGAAACATGTTGCCTGCTCATACAGTCTGTCTGTTTGTTTTTGTTTTGTTTGGTCCAGTGGTGAAGGAAAACCAAATCAAATATTGATGTTGGTTGTTTTTTTTACTTGCAGGCATTTTTATTCTGATTGTTCACAACTCATGAGAGAGAGTGCTGATTGCTTAGTAGTTCATTCTAATGTAGCGTTTCACTTAAGAATTTTTCTCTCTCTCCCTCTCTGTTGTTCTGAATCCATCCTTCTGGCTTTCTTTTTTTACTGTCATTCTGTCTATACATCAGAAGATCATTTTACTGATTCAGTATGATGAAATATAAAATTTAAAGTTCTGTAGATGACTATCTAGCCATCTATCATTTGCAACGCAGATGGGTATGCAGCAGGGATAATTCACCCAAAAATGAAAATTCTGTCTTTAAGTACTCACCCTCATGTTGTTCCAAACCTTTATGACCTTCGTTCATCTTCGGGAACACAAATTGAGATATTTTTGATGCATAGAGAGTAAGGATCCTTAAACGATCAAGGCTCAAACATAGCTAGAAGATTGATCAAATAATCCAAGTGACATCAGTGGTTCAACCGTTTGTTATCCACGCACATACTTTGTTTACGGATGTAATACTTCCCAAAATAATAGTTTCTCAGATCTTACCTTGGAGATTCAAAGCACTTCAGAGTTTAGCTCTAACCCTAACCAAACACATGCTAACCAGTGTCTTAAGGATCATTAGAAAACCACAGGTAGGTGAGTTTTATCAGGGTTGGAGCTAAACTCTGCAGTGCACTGGACCTCCAGGGTAAGATTTGAGAAACCCTGCTATAGGGTGATGCGGAGGAACAATCCAGTTGTTGAATCCAGTCATTATTTTTCGTTTCTTTTCACACAAAAATGTTTTCTTATAACTTAATAACTTTAAGATTAAACCACTGAAGTCACATGGATCATTTTAATAATCTCATTCTAAGTTTGAATAAGAGGATAAAGAATTTGCTTCTTCCACTGCTTCTTAGATACTGTTATAAATGTACAAATTCGTAAAATGGATAAATGTAAAGAAAATTGACAATCAAAAATTGAATGCAAAAATATCATCACATATATTGTGAATTGAATAACGCTTTTCTCTTTATTCATCACAGCACTTGTTAGTGAGTGGGATATACCTGTATTAGTCAGCAAGTGAACATTATGTTCTAAAGTTAATGTGTTAGAAGCAGGTAAAATGGGCATGCACAAGGATTTGAGCAAGTCTGACAAGGGCCAAATTGTGATAGCTAGATGACTGGGTCAGTGCATTTCCAAAACTTAGCCTTTGTGTTCCTCATATTTAGAAAGTCATGGCTGGACAGTTTCATGCTTCTAGTCACCCTGGTGTGCTAAAAAAAAATCTAAATATGAATATGAGTAAAATAGCTCTGAAGCATATTCCTAATTTCTCATCAAGCTAATAATTGTGACCGACATGCATTGGAGCAAAATATTTATTTCATTGTGAATAAGAAATTTCCTCCTCACTTTAAATTGTTTTAATTCAATAAATGGTTAGCTGAATTGGCTCATGTTTACCAAAGGTGCCAATATTAGTGGAGGGCAGTATATATATATATATGTATTAATCTATTAAAGGTTACAATATTTACGTGATGTGATTGTCACGACAATAGGCAAACACGCTCTGTGTGATTATGTAAATTATGTTTCATGTTTTTAGCCGACGCAATGTAAATGTCAACAGAACAGGGTGAAAAAACGTTCACACAATTTATTTCTGTCATGCATTGTTTTCTGTCTTGTAGCTTGCCCTAACTGCAGGTTCCAGTATGCTCTGGCCAGGGGCGGCTGTATGCACTTCAGTTGTTCTCAGTGCAGGTATCAGTTCTGCAGTGGATGTAACAACCCCTTCCACACAGTGAGTTCCTGTCTCATCTTGTTGTCTTAGGATTCTTTGTGCCTATTTGTAGCTCTATGTGCATGTTTTATATGGCGCTGTACGTGTCTGTGATATTCAGTTTGAAGCCAGCTATGGCTGGGCTATAAGTAGAAGCCTTCTCGGGAGCACTGTTTCTTCCCTCCTTTTTATTCATCCTTTTTCCCTCACACTCTTGCTCACTCCTTCTCTGGCAGACGTGTGCAGTGAACCAGTGTGCTGTGACAGGTCTGCATGCCCATCACCCCAGAGACTGCCTCTTCTACCTCCGAGACTGGGAGCCTGCCAGGCTTCAGGCCTTACTGCAGGTACACACGCGCACACACTCTTGATTTAACACAGGCACACACATTTCCTCCTACACGTTCACACGCACAGCACTCGTGTGCCAGGTTTGGATGTGAAATATCACTTCTCATCTCTACGGTTTTATTTCGAATACTTGTTTGAACGTCACTTTGTTTCCTTAGAAAAGGGGAGTGAACTACAATACGGACACTGCACCAGGAGCACAGACTGGTACGTCTTTATTCGTGAGGATTATATTTTTAGTTTGTTCTAAAGGCCTGTTCACACAAAGAACGATAACTATATTAGCGTCCACACCAGCACACGCAAATGTTGTTTATAGTAAGTGCGCACTGAAGTTAAGGTGTCTGTTGCTTTAAATGCTTGAGCTCGCAGGATTCTGATTGGCTGTTAATATTTTTATCATTGCTGAGTTAGAAATTAATATTGTACTCCTGCTATTGTTATAGCTGTGGCGTGGACTTCACTATTCTCATAAAGTTGAAATGATTATATAAAACTTTATAGCTATCTTTAGTTATCGTCCTTGGTGTAAGTGGACCTTAACTGAGTGGCCTTATTTCAGTCAGTCGTATCTATCCCAGTACTTCTGTAATCTTTTTGTCTCTGTCTGTCTCTTCATCTAATTTGTCTGTCTCCGTCTTAAAGTCTAGTTTGCTTCCAATTTCACTCTTTATCTCAACTGCCCAGTGAAGCGAAATTGCTTTTACTGTAATGAAAGCCTAAAAGCTGGACATCATAAAGCAAAGCACTGTTTTCCGACTAAACGGCCATCCAATTACCACTTCTCAGACCGAGACTATATTTGTACCATGAAATCGTAGTCAAACACACACATACACCTACTCCTTACGGCTTTATTTCACACTCTGTTTCACTTCTTTCACTAAGAAAATGTCTTCATCGAAAACTGCCTTTTGCCCAAATACATCCTCGCTGTGGTGTTTTTGCGTCAGGTGTTTGCGGTGTGATCGAGCAGAAAGATGAAGGGACTCGTCAGACCGATTCGCCATGTGGGGCTCAGACCCAGCCGGGTCAGGCGGGACTCTGCGAGTGAGTGACATGATTGTTACCGTGTTGACTGCTCCCTGTACGCTCTTAAAAATAAAGCTTCTTTATTGGCCTCCATGAAGAACCTTTAAAGGGGTCATGACATGCTTTTGTTATTATATTGTGCTGTTCTCTGAGGTCCACTTATAGTTATCAACATTTGATATCAAAAAAACATCCAAATTTAGAAGTAATAATCCTGTTTGTAGACATAATGGCCGCTTGATATGATTGGCTTATAGTTGTGTATGTTTGACAGCATACATTCCTCATAGATGGACGCTGATGTGCTTCAGTTCAAAACGCATACATAACTCAATAAATATTAAACAAACCATAAGAAGAGACAAACCAATAATGACCATGTATTGAAAAGAGTTACTCACATAAAGCAATGCAAATACTGTTTCCTCACAACTTGGCACGGCACAGTATCTTGTTGTCTTTAGCTTTTCCTTTCTTTATAGACCTGTGCATTCACCATGTAAACACTACATGTAAATTGGTGGGCGGGGCTAAACAGGCCTTATGTTGAAGCATAGGCGGTGCTTATCCACACTATTACATCATTGAGTAGAGCGTTCCACAAGCTGTCATTTTGGCAGACTGCCTTCAATATAATCTGTTTTTAGACCAACAACATTTTGAGTACTGAAACTTACAGGATGTTTTTATAGTACAATGACCTCTTGTATGTCAAAAGATCAAAATTCATGACCCCTTTAACATCAGTGGAACCTTTCTGGTCCCACTTTATATTAAGTGTCCCTAATACCTGTGTACTTGCATAGTAACTAAATGTGTATGTAGTATGTAACCACAGTGTACGTATACACCAGTACATGGTATCTACAGCTGTAGTATTTCTGTAACAACCCTCAGAATGGTGTGTGTGTACAAAATGTGTAACAGGACATTGATAACAACACTTTTTTCACTTCACTAAGTAGTCATGTAACAGGAATTACATAGCTACATTTTGTGACAGCAGTATGTATAAGAGT